>PVKP010015805.1:0-49555 GCA_004027715.1 Plecturocebus donacophilus | reverse complement strand
CTCTCTATTTCTTTCTTTTTCTTTCTTTCTCTTTCTTTCTTCTTCTTTCTTTCTTTCTTTCTTTTTTTCTTTCTTCTTTCTTTCTTCCTTTCTTTCATTTTTCCTCCCTCCCTCCCTTTCCGTCCGTCCTTCCTTTCCTTCCTTCCTTCCTTCCTTCCTTCCTTCCTTCCTTCCTTCCTTCCTTCCCTCCTTTTGTTTTTGGAGTCTTGCTCTACTGCCCAGGCTATAGTGCAGAGGTGCTATCTCAGCTCACTGCCTCCCAGGTTCAAGCTATTCTCCTGCCTCAGCATTCTGAGTAGCTGAGATTACAGGCATGGGTTACCATGCTAATTTTTGTATTTTTAGTGGAGATGGGGTTTGACCACATTGGCCAGGCTGGTCTCGAATTCCGAACCTCAGGTGTTCCGCCTGCCTCGGCCTCCTAACGTGGTGGGATTACAGGCATGAGTCCCCAAGTATGCACTTTCATGTGTATTTTCCCCAGTAAATTCTGAAGTTTCCTATTTCAGGAACCAATGCCACGTCATACCTCTGAAAATGATAATAATACCAAAAACATTGTAGGTGTTTTATATATGTAAATTTTAATAATAAATGCATGATTGCCCAAATATAGTAGGACAACTTATATAGCTGACTTGAACATTTACCAATAAGTTATGCAGTACTTATAGTTTTTTTAATTCTCCTTTAGAAGTATTGGTTAACAGCATAGGAATTGTTTATATCAAATAAGTCTCTTATTGATGAATTTTAGTTAAAAGTATTCTGATGTGCTCTGCAGTTACATTAGAAAATAATTACAGTTGTCGTCTCAACCCCTAACTAAACTGATGGTAAATGGTAGACGACAACCTGAAATCTTACCTTTATCTTCATGTATCAGTTATCTATTGCATGATTAACTTATAAGAAAAACCTGGTGGTTTAAAACAATTTGTATTCAGCTAAAGTATATGTGAGCCTGTTGTATAGTTCTTTTTTTTTCTTTTAACTATAATCAGCTGTGTGTCATTTTACCCTCCACTAAATTTGTCTGACTTCTGCTGGGGCTCATTCACATGTCTGATGATTGGTTGACTGCCATTCTTGGGTGACTGACATGACTAGGACACTTCTCTTGCATCAACCAGTAGGCTAGTTTGTTTTGCATTCATAGCACAGCAGGAGTACAAGAGAAAAATGGGAGGCACGCAGATCTCCTAAGGCCTAGGCTTAGAAGTGGCACACATCATACTGTTGGCCAGATTAAGTCATGTGGCCAGCACAGAGGCAAAGAGGGGAAAAGAGAGTCACCTTTTGATGGAAGCTGAAAACGCACATTAAGTAGGTAGTACATAGAGGGAGAGACGAAACACTGGAAATATTTCTGCAATCAATCTACAACACATAATTTGTGTAAAACTGAGCAATTTTGTTGTCCACTGGGATGAGTAAATAAAAAGCCAATCCTAGAGAAGTAGCTTAACCCTGAAGAAATTGAAGACCACAAGGGAAACACTAAAAATAAAAGAGAAAATGAACACTAATTTTTCTTATTGCCTGCTTTGAATGAGGTACAGTGTGTCCTCGACACATTTGATTTATTGGGTCATAAGAGTCTCACTATGACCACCCCCAAGAGAAGATATTATATCTATTACTTTTCAAATGAAGAAACTTAAGAGTTTTAACTATGTTTCTCAATATCACATTGTTAATGAGTGGCTGAACCACAATTCCAATTCAACTCAGAAACTCATGTTCTTTAATTGACCACACTGCTGCTGAGGGCTGTACTTCTCTCGTCTTGGTTGTTTACCTAATTCCCCAACAGAGCAATAAGTCTTAGGAGAGAGAGATCTTGCACCCTTTCATAATCATCTGTCACCTCTAGTAGAATGATGCTACTGGTTTAAAAGTACAAGTGTGTTCAAATGTATTATTATTATTTATTTTATTTTACTTTTTAATTTTTGAGATAGAGTTTCACTTTTGTTGCCCAGGCTGGAGTGCAATGGCACAATCTTGGCTCACTGCAACCTCTGCCTCTTGTGTTCAAGCGATTCTCATGCCTCAGCCTCCTGAGTAGCTGGGATGAGAGGCACCCACAACCACGCCTGGCTAATTTTTCTATTTTTAGTAGAGATAGGGTTTTACCATGTTGGCCAGGCTGGTCTTGAATGCCTCACCTCAGGTAATCCACCCACCTTGGCCTCCCAAGGTCTTGGCATTACAGGTGTGAGCCACCACACCCAGCCCAAATGTATTATTATTTAAAAACAAAAACAAAATCAGGAAACCTCTCAATTCATTGGATTCTGAATAACAAATAGGAAAGCATTTTTGTTTAAGAAAAGAAATGTTCTTGGCATCAGCAAGGACACAATAACAATATTTCCATCCTTCTGATTATAGTGCCAAAGCTCATTGTGTGCTATAATTTATACGGATAAAAAGGAAAGTTAGTAACAGTGAGTGGTGGGGGATGCAGTCTTTCACTGTAGTCCCAAACTGAATAATTCTGTAATAAGGTAGTAAATTAAAAAATATGTTTCCATCAAGTCATCCTATTCACAAAAGATAGATCTTTTCAGTGTGGTCCCCAGGAGGATGAGTTAGCTGCAGGGAATCTCGGTTACTCCTGCTTTTTCTCCCTTTTGTTCAGGAGGCAGAAACAAATCTTCCCAGATGAACCCTTTAAATATGAAACGATCACCAGAGGCTAATTGAAACAACAGACAATTGAAACAAATTATGCATTCTTCCCTTAGATAAGAGACTTATATTATAAATCCTTCAAGACTAGAGAGTATAAAATAAATTGAAATGCAATTAAGTGTCAGAATTAATGATATTTCCAAGTAATTTCTTGGGTAATCTCTTGAAATGCTTTGAGGTTTTGGAAACTCTGGATTTATCTTAATTAAATGTATCTAATTTTTTAATTTTTTTTTTAACGTGGACCTTACATCAGCTTCGCAATGTCTACCTGAAAATGCAAAATGCAAGCCTTTCTTTTTCTCTGCTTTTTTTCCCCCTCAACCCATTTTTCTTAACTAGCATTTGGTTTAGCAGTAGGGAGGACAGCATGACTTGCTTCAAATTATGCTAGATCATTTGGTTCAGCAGTAGACTGGACAGCATGCCTTGCTTCAAATCATCAAGTCAGTTCTGTCTTTCTTGGCTATTATTATGTGAAATGTATTGAAACAGACAATTATGTTGAGTCTGATGCTGGAATTTGTATAATGTTCTCAATTTGCTGGTGCCGTCACCTTCAAGAGCTGAGGAACTGCTGCTGTTAATGAATTGTTGCTTTTCAATGGATGTTGACATGATTTGTTTGGTTGTCAGTTTGTTCTGTCAGATAAGTCTGTGAGTGGCTAATATGACTGATTCATCTAAGGTCAAGGACCTTTGATAGGACCTAGTGATGGTCATTGTGCATTTGCCTCCAATGATCTATTCATGAGGACTCGATAATTCTCTAAAACATGTAGATACTGGATAAATAAAGAAATTATTTCTTGAAAAATAATTGGAGCTAATGAGTGGCAAAAAATGCCAATGTCTTCTAAACAAATCAAACTTTATGTTTCTTTCATAAAATTTTGTTTTAGATAGGACATATACTTTGAGACAAGAGATACTAAAGTATGCAGATGCCAAAAGCTCAGTGGAACAATTTAATGTACTATAAAAGGAAGATGCATCATCTACCTTCAGAGTCATTGTCGGTATTTTAATAACACAAAAAAACTGTTTATAAAACAACAATTTATAAAAAATGAAAATGATACAGCACCCATCTTCCCAGACTTCAGGGAAGTTAAATCAACTTATTTCTTTGAGAAGGGCTGTGATGTATCATTTGATTTGGTTTTATGTTTTATAAATTCAAAAGAGAGTCTCTGATCCTAATTCTACTTAATAGGAATATAATTATCTGAAAATACTAGAGACAAAGAAACATGTCCTATGAAAATAAAAACTTCAGTGCTAGAAGCAAAGAATATAGACTACCAGACCAGGACTCAAAGAAATTCTTAAATTTCCAATCGAGTATGAGGCAAGAGTTCCTTTGAGATAAAAGCTGTGATTTCATGCAAGCTAGTGTCATGTCACTCCATGTATAAATCCACCAAGTTAATGTCATAATGTCATAATAAAGCTGTACAACTTCAAAGGAGTTACATAAATAAGCAGCATTACCAAGAAATGTACTTCCTTATACATTAGTCAAGATCAAGTCCCATGGTTGGAAAAATCAGTTATTTTCTGTTATAAAACTTGAATTACATTTTTAAAAAATCTTACCATTAGGAAATGTCTGAGTGGGGCTGTCTGACTTGTTGATCATATATTAAACCATCATGACTGCCTTGTATATGTTGTTTATACTAGATTATAAATTCCAAACAAGCAGAAAAAGCATATCATTGTAAGTTGAAATTCTAGGCCACCCTGGAAATATTTAAAGAAAATGGATCTTTTCTTAATTATAAAGTAAGCAAATGTCCCACGAGCTTATCTCATTTCACGTTCTTCATCTCCTCAGTGACTCTTTTCCCCACCAGCATTGCATACTGTGATATAGGCAATACCTAAGCAAGTTTCAGCTGTAGTCCCATGTCTGCCTTACGTTTTAACAAGCCACTCTTACTATTGCAGAAAACTAAAAGGAAAAGAATAACTGAGAGTTTTTATATTATGTCTTCTGCTAACATTTATCAAAACTTCAATCATGAGTGCATATAAAAATCTTCCTGTTGGTATCCAAGTAAGATTCGGAGTTTAATTAACACTCTTTTACCCATTTTCAATTTCCTGTTTTTAATAATGTAAGATTTTATATGTATATTATATTTATTTATATTCCATTTATATTACAAATTATGTTTTATATTTACTAGATGTAAAGTACAGAGAGGCATTTGATTCCAATTCTTGTACATCTTAAATTATTTCAAAATAAAAATGGAAACAACCTAGTGTACACAGTGTTAGATGTGTTCATATGATATTAAATCATTTAATTAAATTAATACAAATAAAATGTAATTATTTCCTTTTTCATACAAATTGGTTTTTGTGAGAGGTCACACTCAAATTTTGAAATATTCTCATCAATAAATCAATGAAAAATCTATGGACCTATATCTATTCTGACAACAAAAATAATTACGCTCCAAAAATATTACCAACCAATCAAAAAAATCAGGTAATGTATTTCCACTCAAAGTCACTCTATCCTGACCAAAATAGGACAATTCTGTTCTAATCTGCAACTCATTCCTCTCGATTTCAACTGCTAAGATTTTTTTTCAGATTCATCAATTTTCTTGACTTTTTCATAGTCTACTTACATCAACTTTGCCTAGAGACTGCCTTTGAACTGTTACTTGTACTTTTTGTCTTTCCTCCCTTATAATCACTGCCTCTTTCATAGTAATTTTATAGTTTTCACACTGTAAATTCCTAGAAGATAAAGATTGAGATTATGTATTTACTTTAGATTGGATTCCCTAAGACATAGTCCCTGAGACAAGAATTTGAATTTGAAGAGATCTGGAGAAGCACCAGTAGGGGAATGGCATCCTGAAATAGAGAAAGGCTGGAAGCTGGATAAAGGATATACAGCTCAATCTCTCTGTGAGGGGAGCAATGCAGAATATATCTCAGAGCTACTTAGAGGGATTAAAAACCAGGATATTTACTTTTAAAGTTCATCCAGCACTGGTGGAGGGCTGCTCCTGAAGAAGGAGAAACTACTAGTAGTCCAGAGTGGGTGAAATGGAAGAAAGATGTCAAGAAGAGTTGTTCACGTTCTTGCAGTATGCTGCTGTCAACAAATATTTGACTGGTGATGGCTGAGATGAAAAGGCAGGTTTATTAGTCTGTTCTCATGGTGCTAACAAAGATATACCTGAGATTGGGTAATTGATAAAGGAAAAAAGTTTAATTGACTCAGTTCCACACAGCTGGGGAGGCCTCACAATCATAGTGGCAGACAGATGAGGAGGAAAATCACGTCTTACATGGTGGCAGCCAAGAGAGCTTGAACATAGGAACTCACCTCTGTAAAACCATCTTATCTCTTGAGACTTATTCACTATCACAAGAATAGCAGAAAACGTGCCCCCATGATTCAATTACTTCCCTCCAGGTATTTCACATGATGCATGTGGATTATTGGAGCTGTAATTCAGGATGAGATTTGTGTGGAAACACAGCAAAATCACATCAGCAGGTCAACAACAGTGTTTGCCACAACATTATTTTGTTCACTATTTTCTAACACAATGCATGATATAATAGGCAGGAAAAAATTACTTATATAATTAGTTCAAATAGCAATCTTTATATAAATATGGCTTAGAAACCAACAGAAAGAATAAACCCCTAGTCATGTCTGGATAAAACAGACTTATAACATTGGCCATGATCATTAGTAGATACATTTCTTGTCTCCAAAATAGTAAAGTTTATAAACTTTCCTCTAATTAGGAATGTAAACATTTCCCAATATGGATGGGGTCAAGCTGTTTTTAAGCATGGAGTTCAAAAAGAACATACATAATATTTTAGTTAACATAGCTCTTTTCGACCTCAAGCAATATTGCTTTTAATCATATCTATTTTTGCCTCCAGTTTTATATTGAAATGTGTTGTTGTCAAAGAGCTGTGATGATAGATTATAACTTTCTTACAGGTAGGAATTGCATCTTATTCTCTAACAACTGTTTTGGACATACTAGGTGTTCAAATAAATGTGCTTCAATATCATTTGTTATTAGATCTGTTTAACTCTCTCTGTTTGGCTTCAATCAAATAGAAAGTAGACATATCAGTCAAAAATGCACAGAGAAAATAACAGTGAAAAATGTTATATTCTCTTTCCCCTCTTTTTATTCCATGATTATTCTTTCCTCAGCCAACTGATGTCCAAATACCAAAAGACCTTTGTTTCTGGTATATATGTGTCTAACTTGAGGTTTTTATTACTTCACAACAGCTCCTTCTGTTTCTGACCAAATAAAAAAGGGACTTGTAGAAGAATAGGAAGCTGATGTGAAACTTAAAAAGAGAGTGCTAAATCATGCCACCTGGGCAGTATAACATAGTTAAACTAATCAGACTCCAAAAAGAAGTCAGCTCTATTGCCCATGATCTGAGATTGGTTCATGTCATACCACATTAGGGTCAGTGAGCAGGGAAGAAGGGACATGGATGTCCTGATGAGTGGTCCTGTGTTCTACACTGCCACTTAGTTTCCTGGTTTCTAAGTGTTATTTTCTTTATCTGATATAGTTTGGTTCTGTGTCCCCTTCCATAATTCACATGGGTTGTGGGAGGGACCTGGTGCAACATGATTGAATCATGGGAGCAGGTCTTTCCCATGCTGTTCCAGTGATAGTGAATGGGTCTCATGAGATCTGATGGTGTTAAAAACGGAAGTTTCTCTACCTAAGCTCTCCCTTTGCCTGCTGCCATCCATGTAAGATGTGACTTGCTCCTCCTTGCCTTTCACCACGATTGTGAGGCCTTCCCAGCCATGTGGAACCATAAGTTCATTAAACTTCTGTCTTTTTTAAAATGCCCAGTCTCAGGTATGTCTTTATCAGCAGCATAAAAATGAACTGAAACAGTTCATGGGTACTAGTAGAATGGGATGCTGCTAAAAAGATATCTGAAAATGTGGAAGTGACTGTGGAACAGGGTAACAGGCAGAGGCTGGAACTATTTGGAGGGCTCAGAAGAAGACAGGAAAATGTGGGAAAGTTTTAACGTTTTTGGAGACTTGTTCAATGGCTTTGACAAAAATGCTAATAATGCTATGAACAGTCAGGTCCAGGCTGAGGTGGTCTCAGATGGAGGTGAGGAACTTGTTGGGAACTGGAGCAAAGGTGACTCCTGTCACATTTTAACAAAGAGACTGGTGGCATTTTGCTCTGCCCTCTAGATTTGTGGAACTTTGAACATGAGAAAGATAATTTAGGATATCTGGCAGAAGAAATTTCTAAGTAGCAAAGCATTCTTGGGTGACTTAGGTGCTATTAAAGGCATTCAGTTTTATAAGGGAAATAGCATAAAAGTTTGGAAACTTTGCAGCCTGACAATGTGATAGAAAAGGAAATCCCATTTTCTGAGGTAAAATTAAAGCTGGCTACAGAAATTTGCATAAGTAATGAGGCATCAAATGTTAATTTCCAAAACAATAGGGAAATTGCCTCTAGGACTTGTCAGAGGTCTTCACGGCAGCCCCTCCCATCACAGGCCCAGAGCCCTAGTAGGAAAAGTGGTTTCCTGGGCCTGGCCCGGGGACCCTGTGCTATGTACAGCCATGGAACTTGGTGCCCTGTGTCTCGGCTACTCCAGCCATGTCAGAAAGGGGCCAATGTAGAGATTGGGCTGTGGCGTCACAGGATGCAAGTCTCAAGCCTTGGCAGTTGAGCCTGTGAGTGCACAGAAGTCATGAACTGAAGTTTGGAAACCTCCACATAGATGTTAGATGTACGAAAACACCTGGATGCCCAGGCAGAAGTTGGCTGTAAGGGCGGAGTCCTCATGGAGAATGTCCGCTAAGGTAGTGCAGAAGGGAAATGTGGGGTGAGAGCCCCCACACAAAGTCCCTATTGGGACACCACCTAGTTGAGTTGTGAGAAGAGGGCCAGAATCCTCCAGACTCCAGAATGCTAGATCCACTGTTAGCTTGTACCATGTGCCTGGAAAAACCAGACACTCAACACTAGCCCATTAAGGCAGCCAAGAGGGAGGCTGTACCCTGCAAAGCCACAGGGGCGGAGCTGCCCCAGACTATGGGAACCCACCTCCTGCATCAGTGGGACCTGGAAGTGATACATGGAGTCAAAGGAGATCCTTCGGAGCTTTGAGATTTTACTGCCTCATTGGATTTTGGGCTTACCTGGGGCCTGTAGCCCCTTTGTTTTGGCCAATGTCTCCCATTTGGAATGGCTGTATTTACCCAATGTCTGTACCCCCATTGTATCTAGGAAGTAACTAGCTTACATTTGGTTTTACAGGCTCATAGGCGGAGGGACTTGCCTTGTCTCAAATGAGATGTTGTTCTGTGGACTTTTGAGTTAATGCAGAAATGAGTTGAGACTTTGGAGGACTGTTGAGAGGGCATGATTGTTTTGAAATGTAAAGATATGAGATTTGGGAAGGGCCAGGGGCAAAATGATATGGTTTGCCTCTGTGTTCCCACCCTGATCTCATCCTGTAGCCCCATAATTCCCATGTGTTGTGGGAGGGACCTGGTGGGAGATGATTGAATCATGGGGTGAGTCTTTGTTGTGCTGCTCTCCTGATAGTGAATGGATCTCACAAGATATGATGGTGTTAAAAACAGGAGTTTCTCTTCACAACCTTTCTTTTGCCTGCTGCCATCCGTGTAAGATGGGACTTGCTCCTCCTTACCTTCTACCATGGTTGTGAGGCTTCCCCAGTCATGTGGAACTGTAAGTCCACAAACCTCTCTATCTCTCTTTTTTTTTTTTTTTTGTAAATTGCCCAGTCTTGGATATGTCTATATCAGCAGCATGAAAACAGATTAATACATGAATTTCTGAGAAAAAATGGGAAAATGCATTAACATCCCCAAAACATTGAACTCATGCCTGGCATATAAAAGATACCTGGTATATATCAACATTTTACTTAACTTCCTGAGGTTGTGCTAGTATATCTCCAAATAAGTGTCTGCCTACTGTTATGTCCTATTCACTATGTCCTGCAATTTCACCTCAGGTCTTAATATAGTGATCCTATAAACCTGTGACCTACCAACCTACATCTCAGTTTGGCTTCTTTTAAATTTGCCTGCATGTGGCTATCTGTACTCACATGAGCCTGTCAGAGGAAGTAGAGGAAGCTACCTTTCCTCCTTCACTGTTAATGCTCCATCCTGGTGGAGGAATCATGAATCCACTCACCATGTGAGAAAGGACTCATGTTGAATCACTAGGATTCTGAATTTAAGGTTTCTTTAGCTGCATAAAGAGCATTGGCAACTCTTGGCTAGTGCTGATTATGAACCTGAAAGATGCAATCCCGAATACTATAATCCCAAATGTTTAAATCTTGTAAGCCAAATTCTAAGCATAAGATTAATACATTTTTGGCTACATGCAAAATAATTGCATCATGGTTTTTAATTGTTTTCTTTTGCCAAAATGAATGAGCTTGAAATGCATTGTGTTAGGTGCATCATGTTAGGTGTAGCTATGGCTTTTTATTGTCTTTGTTTGGAAATTGAGTATGGTTTAAGGAGATGCATATGAGTGCCAAATCAACAAGGGGTAAACTTGTGAATCTAATTATAGGTGTCAACTTGACTGAATTACCTAGAATACCTAGACACCTAGTATAACACTTTAGGTGTGTCTCTGATGATATCTCCAGAGGAGATTGGTGTGTAAGTCTGAGTGAACTAGGTGGGGAAGATCATCCCTCAGTGTTTTGACGGTCATAGAAGTGAAAATGCAGGCCAAAAACACAAGAAATATTCCCTGTCAAAGTATTCAGTCATGGATGATTTCTGCCCCTGCACAGTTAATGCCAAGCTTCCCTTTAAAAAAATGCCCTTGGTCAGAGAATAAAAAATTCACAAGGTTACTAACCTTCTGAACCAAAGACACTTGCTCATATAGAAGTTCTTGTAGTGTTACAAAAGACATTAAATAATACCTATTCTTGGTTTAATTTTACCATTGAAGAAGATAGAATTCTTATGTTCATCACCAACTTTAACACACAAATAACTAGTGCATGTTTCACTTTGGCTATTGAATAGCATTTTCAAAACTGTCCCTACTGTTTTTTATCAACTATATGCAATTCTTGCCCGTTAGATCCCGAAATTCTAGAACATATCTGCTCTACTCATTTGTAAAACTTATCTGCTCACTTGTTTATTAATGACTGGAAAAAGCAAAATACATTGTAAACTCTTACATGAAGATTTGGTGGATTTGGCAGAACAAAATGGATTTCAATTTAATTCCTAAACAATAATGACAGATTTGGAATTAGGGGTGATCAAAGCTTCTAAAAGTGAAATTCAAGGTTTAACCAATCATGTCTATTTTTCTTTTCCACTCAGCTCAATTCATTTGACAAAACATTAAGACGAGTGGATTGGCCATGTGATATGGCCATGACAAATATTTCAGTTTAAAAATGGGTCATTTGTCTACATTGGCATTCTTTCTAGTTGGCCATATTCCGGAAGCTTTTAATGAGCTAAAACAGCATTTTTCTGAAGAAGGCAGTGACGCTGCTGATGTTAGAAAGTAATCAGATTTGTAGTAAGATAAGAAGACACTTTCACATCAGTGTTGCTTTCTAATTACCAGTATTGCTTTGTGAACCCAAAAATATCTGAGATAGATCTCTTTCAATTAGAGAGTTTATTTTGGCAAAGTTAGGGAAGTGCCTGTGACACAGCCTTGGGATGTCCTGATGACATGTGCCTAAGGTGGTCAGGGTACAGATTGCTTTTATATATTTTAGGGAGACATAATAAATCAATCAATTAATGTAGGTTTTACATTGATTCCATCTGGAAGAGCAGGACAACTCAAGGAGGGGTTGGGGTGGTGCTTCCAGGTCATAAGTAGATTTAAATTTTTTCTGATTGGTAATTGGTTGAGTTACTATCAATGGAAAACAATGTCTGGGTTGTGGAGATGAAGGTTTTATCCTTGCAGATGAAACCTCCAACTAGCAGGCTTCAAAGAGAATAGATTGTAATTGTTTTTTATCAGGCTTAAGTCCTGTGTGGATATTAGTTGAGAGGTACAATGAGGCATGTCTGGCCTTCTCTTCCATCATGACCTGGACTAGTTTTTCAGGTTAACTCTGGAATGCCCTTGGGAATAGGAGGGGTCCATTCTGATGGTTGGGGGGGGGGCTTACAATTTTATTTTTGGTTTATAGATTCCACCCAATTTGTGAACTGTATATGAGTACATGTAAAATGAATTTCTACATACCAAAAACAACATAGAAGAATACCACAGAATGTGTGAAAACTGAATAAGTTATGCTCATGTTGGTGTAAACAGAATCATGGAATTTAAGAGCAGCTCCATACAGAAGATGAATGTGATAGTATTCTCCTGGGATAGTCATGACCTAAAAGAAAAAAAAAAAGGCAGCTATTCATGGTGATGCATGACTTCAAAATATAGTTAATAACTGTGCAAGTCAGCTAGCTCTTTTGAAGAACCTCCATGCAATTGCCAATAATCTATCATGATAATACACTTTTCATACATTGAATTTGTCCCCCACTACTGTAAATTGTCAGCATTATATTTTTACAATTTACCATGCCATGTAGTCCATCTTCATATCATTTCCCATACTGAAAGTATAAATTGTGCAAAGACTTTTAAAGAGTTCTAATTTTTTAATGCAGTTTTTACTAATTTGACTCCATAGAAGCGCATTATTTCAACATTTATGTTGTGTGTAAGCATGGTGCTTATACCTAAAAATGTTGAAACTTCCTTGATAAATGAAGAGATGTGTTTTCTGTACATCTGCATTTGTGAAGGGTAAAATTCTTGAAATCTCATCTCCTTCAGCAACTCCATATGTAGTCATGACCCACTTTGGTTCAGATCCTTTGTGTCAAAAGACCCAGGTTATTCATCACGTTGTTTCAGATGACTGCAGTTATAAAGCTGGGTGCGCATAATTACCGATCATGGTGGTATCTGTAGATTTTTCTTTTTGATCTATTTTTTTATGTATATGTTTCACTGCTCATAAATGTTATATATGTGTGTCAGTAGTATACCTGAGTGTTTATGCTTGCAAAACTATGTGTGTTATTTTTGCCTATTTTATTGTGTAAAGTAGCCTATGATGTGTTGTACTGCTTTTATAAGTTTCTCAAATAAATTTTCTTTGAAATTGTACATATATGCATTTTAAAGAAATTTAAAAAAAATTTTTTCTGAAATTATATTTTGAGGATTTTGATCTTTTGGGATTTCAACATTCCGGGTTATGGTGTTTGGGATTGTGCCTCTTGGGATTATGTTCAAACGCACTGCTATCACAACTCCATTTTCATCCATTTGACTCTGAATCCTTGTGACCCACAGTTCAACCAAAAGCCATGTTTTATGTTTTTATATTTCACATTCTGTAGAAAAATATTCTCAGGTCATTTCTGATAAATATTTAAGACTATTCAATTAAGGCACTCAACTGATTGGAGGAGGTCCAACCACATTATGAAGGGTGACATGTTTTATTCAATGTCTACTGATTTAAATGTTAATCCCATCTAAAAAAAATGTGGCTACATCTACATTGGTGAATCTGATCTCACTTTTACCTTACACCCAATTAGTTGTTCTCTTCTCCATGTCACTGTAAGATCAGAAATCAATCCTTTTTCTGTGAATTCTCGCTGAAAAAACTCCCTAAGCAAGACATTTTTGGGTCTTACAGACTTGACTCAAGATACAGGGTATTGGAGAGATAGTACATTACAGTTTGACTTGCTCCTTTCCCCCTCTAAATACTTTACACCTTTTCATTTTGCAACTTATCTACCTTCAGGCTTCCCAGAAAATACAATTCTCAAATCTTATGCAGATCAGCTTAGCTTTGTACCATCCCTGGCCTCAGGCCTCCCTTGAATATTCAAGATTCATTAAGAAGCTCTGAAAAACCATGAATCCCTCTCTCCAACTTGAGAGGTGAATTCAAGTTTTATGGAGCTTAAAGCTTATAGGATTTTATGGGTCTTCTTTAAGAAAAATAGTTTTAGAAATACTACTTCTGAAAATTTTGTAGAAGTGGGAACATGCGAACACATTATTGGATCCCTTTTTCAAAGACCTTAGAAAGACCCAGGCAAATGAGGGGCCCTGAAGCTCAAATTTCTTTTACTTCATGATAAATCCTTCTTTATCCAAGTCCCACTTTTAGTTGACTAGAATAACTGGCAGAGGATTTGAAATCTCCAGCTGGTCCTTATTCTTCCTTTAATAGTCTTTGGAAGTAAGGAGAGGTTAGTAGCATATTTATTTCCCCTGTGACATGAATTGTTATACATACCATGAAAAGCAAAAGCCACTATGGTCAATATTGTTTCTAAATTATTATTATGTTTCATTTTCCTTAGACCTCCATCCAGTGACTTCAATATCCTCAAGCATAATAAAACAGTTTAAAATCTGTCCTATTTTTTGGCCAACTAGTTGGAAATTCCCCTAAGCATGGACATGTACTTTTGATCTCTAAATCAATGCACATATCTGAAAAGGCACAGCCTATGAACAACCACCCTCTATCGGAACTTTGTAAATATTTTCTTGTAGGAATATGAACATCTGATTTTGTCATGTCGCAGACCCTACCTTGCTCCTGGACTTTCACGCTTTCGTCTGTGTTCCAAAGATCCTGGGTAAGAATAAAATTTCCTAATGGACAAGAAGTACAGGGTGCTCCTAACCTGTTGATGAACTATCCTAAAAATTTAGGACAAATATTCTAATGGCCTTACCCTTCGAGGAAAGAGTTAATAGTGAATCACTCAGCAGTTGATTAAATGTCTTTGGTTTCACTTTCGCCATTGATCTGCCTTTCTCTCTGTTTACCTGGATCACTAAAATAAAAATGGATATTTCTTCCTTTTATTAGCTGCCCTAGGACTCATTCAGGAGCCTCTGGTAATGTAACTAACATTGCACCGGGTATCAGATACCTCCTGTTTCTGGTTCAGCTACTTTCTCCCTGTGAGAACTTGAAATGCCTGCTCCATTTTTTAACTAGGTCAAATGTAAATAATAATATTAACTTTGTAGGCCTCAAAGAATTATTACGAGAATCAAACTAGATAAGTTATATGAATAATTTTAAATATCATTGCTTTACCCTCAGATGCAGATTCAATATTTTTTCTTTTTTTTCTCATTAATTCAATTTTGAATAGTTGATGTCAATAGTTATTATAAACTGAAATTAAATAAGATATACTTTAAAAACATCTCACTTTATCTGTTCCCCGTACTCCATTTTTATCTCCTATTCATATATATTAGTGAGGGTTCTCCAGAAAAAGAGAATCAGTAGGACATGTACCTGTCTGCCTATCTCTATCTATCTAACTTTCTATCTATCTATCTATCTATCTATCTATCTATCTATCTATCTGTCCTCTCTCTCTGTATATATATATATACACACACACATATACATATAAATACACAAGTATATATACATATAAACACACAGATATACATATATATGCACACATATATATACATATATATACACACACATATATATACACACACATATATATACACACACATATATACACATAAACATATATATATATATATATATATATATATATATATATATAAAATCTATTGATTTATTTTAAGGCATCAGTTCACTCAATTGCTGACAAGTGTGGAATTTGCAAGACAGCCCGGCAGGCTGGAATTTCCAGAAAGAGTTGATGTTGCAACTCAACATTAAATCAAATGCAATCTAGAGGCAGAATTCCTTCCTCTTCTGGGAACCTCAGTCTTAAGGCACTCAACTGATTGTATGAGGTCTACCTACATTGTGGAGGGTGACATGTTTTACTCAATGTCTGCTGATTTAAATATTAATCCCACCTAACAAACAATTGTGGGTACATCTAGATTGGTGTTTGAACAAACAATAGGTTTCAAAGCCAAGCTGCATTGACACAGAAAATTATCACACCATATATAATTATTTTTCTAAATAAAACTTTTTATTTTCAAATAGTTTTATTTTAAAAAGTATAGATAGTACAAAGAGTTTCCATATACTCTACATTTCTATTATTAGTATCATACATTTGTATAATGTATTTGTAGCAATTAACAAGCCAATGTTGACACATCATTACTATTCAGTGAAGTCTTTACTTAATTCAGATTTCCTTAGTTTTAACTATGTCCTTTTTCTGTTACAGGATTCCATACACGATCCCACATTGAGTTTAGTCATTGTGTCATCTTAGGCTCCTCTTGCCTGTGAGTTTCTTAGAATTTTCTTGTTTTATGATCTTGACAGTTTTGAGACATACTAGCCAGGTATTTTGGGGAATATACTCAATTTAAATTTCTTTAATGTTTTTCCTTTGATTAAATGGGTTTATTGACTTTGGGGACAAAGATCACAGAGATGATATGTGATTCTCAGCATATCATATCAGGGATACATATTTACCATATGACTTACCATGGTCAATATTAATCAACCAGCTAAAGTAGTACCTAAATTTTGTTTGATGTTTTTGTTGTATCCTTGGAGACCTATTCTATGAATATAATTGTTAATATATGTAAAGATACCCATATATATGTTTTATGGGTATATATATAGGCATGTATGCATTTTGCTTAATATATAATGGAGATTATGTGATGCAATCATATTCAGAAAGGTGACACCACTCCCAAGAGTTGCATGACATTTCATTATGTAGATGAGCTACTTTTTAAAACTAATCTATATTGAAGGACATTAGTTTGTGATATGGTTTGGCTCTGTGTCCCCACCCAAATTTCATCTTGAATTGTAGTCCCCATAATTCCCACATGTTGAGGGCAAAACCTGGTGGGAGGTGATTGGATCATGGGGACAGTTTGCCCTATGCTGTTTTCATGATAGTGAGTTCTCGTGAGATCTGGATTTTGATAAGCATGGGATTCTTCCCCCTTTGTGCACTTCTCTCTTGCTCTCTGCCATGTAAGACATGCCTTTGCTTCTCCTTCACCTTCTGCCATAATTGTAAGTTTCCTGAGGCTTCTCAGCCATGCAAAACTGAGTCAATTAAATTTCTTTCCTTTATTAATTACCCAGTCTTGGATATTTCTTTATAGTAGTGTGAAAATGAACTAACACAGCTTGTTTGCTGTTGTTGACTCATAAACAATGACCTAATGTGTATCTTTATGTATATTGAGCTTATGGTAAAGAAAATCTGTAAGATTAATTCTGAGAAATAATATTCTGTGTGCATTTTTAATTTGACACATATTGCAAAACTCCCTAAAAGTTACAACAATTTAGATTCTATTTCTAAATTTCTCTTTCTTCATAAATTTGCTAAAGCAGTATATTATCAGATTTTAAAAAAATCATTTCTGACTTAATAGGTGAAAGTGCAGTATTTTATTGTAGTTAAAGTTTGCAGTTCCAATAAATGAAGGCAAATATCTTTCCATGTGTTTAAGACATTTGCACTTTTTATAAGACATATCCTGATCTTTTGCTCATTTTTCAGTTCAATTGTTGGTAATTTTCTCATTAGTTGAACATCAGCTCCTTACAACTTAATTTGTAAATATTCTCTAATGTATCTAATGCCTTGCTTTTTAGGTCTGTTTTTAAATTCTATGGAGACTTTTTAATGTATGGAGATTTTTTACATATAAGTTTGTAAGATTTTTCTTTTATATCTTCTACATTTTATATTACACTTTGAATAGTCTTTGAAAGTTCTTTCATAATTTTTTCAGTAGTGAAAACTTTGATCAGAATTTGTTTTGGAATAATAAATGGGAAGGAATCTGTTTCTTGCCATAGACAGCTGCTTAGTTGTCTATTGACACTCCATCATTTCTCAATTGATATGCAATGTGAAATTTGTTATATTATTTATCTTTTTTTTTTTGAGACAGAGTCTTGCTGTGTCATCAGACTAGAGTGCAGTGGCGCAATCTCAGCTGACTGCAACCTCTGCCTCCTGGGTTCAAGTGATTCTTCTGCTTCAGCCTCCCAAGTAGCTGGGACCACATGCATGTGCCACCAGGCTAGGTCATTTTTTTTTTTTTTTTTGTATTTTTAGTAGAGACGGAGTTTCACCACGTTGGCCAGGATGGTCTCGATCTCTTGACCTCATGATCCGCCCTCCTCGGCCTCCCAAAGTGCTGGGATTACATATTATTTTTGACTTTATATTATGTTCCATTGAGTCTCTACTGGGTAGTTTTAATTTAGTGTAGGTATATAATATGCTCTGATATCTTTTGGGACTATTTCCCATATAGTTTTGAATATTTCAGAATTCCCCAGAACATAGTTATTTTTCACAATGTGTTTTAAAATCAGATAGTGTAGTTCTAAAAAAATAAAATTATGATAATGTTCCTTTCATTTATACAAATTTTTTCTTTTGTGTATCATTTCTTCATGTCATCTTCATGTATTCTATATTTTTATTGCTATATAAATAAAACCTTTTATTCCATGAGACTTTCTTCAACTGTTCACTGTTTCTAAATAGAAACTCCTTCAAATTTTACATAAAATATATAACCCTGTCAGATAAGTTTCAAAATTACTTATCAATTATAATAGTTCAACAAAATCACTTAGTGTCTTTTTCCATTTTCCTAAGTTACTTTTCAAAATATTATTCATTCTCCTCAAGCTGCTGAGCCCACCTCTTTCTACCATGTTTTAGTCCATCCTATACATTCTCCATTTTGTTTCAATTTCCTATTCATTTGGTGTTTCTCATTTATCTTTAAAGTTCTCACTTTTTTGTTATCTCTACTTGACATACACAATCCCTTTGAGACCCATCCATTCCTCATACCCGTCTTGCAAATTCCTACTAATCATTAAAGAACAACTTAAATTTAATTTCTTTTCTGTTGCCTTTCCTAACCTTGGATCCAGACAGGGTTAGAGCACATGGCTCATTGCTTCATTCAAGTGTATATCACATTGCATTTAGTTGTCTGTCTTGTTAGGTGCATATCCAGCAACAACTTAGTGATTTCTTCATATGACAAGCTGAAAAAGCATTGGCTGAGTTAAAGTTGAATACTAATTTAACAAATTCTTTTTATTGTTACAAAAATCCTGCAATATTTAATTTTTGTTATATATCTAGAAATTATGATATGACTATTAAGTACTTATTCGGAATCTCTTGCACCTCTGCAGATTGAAAAAAAAATGTGCTCTTAGGTTTAAAATAAGTCAGCACCTGATTACTAACAACTGTAGAATATCTTGAAGCTAACTTATTTTTTGAGATGGAGTTTCCCTCTTGTTGCCCAGGGTGGAGTGCAATGGTGCCATCTCAGCTCACTGCAACCTCTGCCTCCCAGGTTCAAGTGATTCTCCCGCCTCAGCCTCCTGAGTAACTGGGATTACAGGCATATGCCACCAAACCTCGCTAATTTTTTATATTTTTAGTAGAGATGGGTTTCTCCATGTTGATAAGGCTAGTCTTGAAATCCTGACCTCAGGTGATCTGCCCACCTCAACCTCCCATAGTACTGGGGTTACGGGTGTGAGCCACATTGCCCAGCTGAAGCTAACCTTTATTTAAAAAGAAAGATACTTATCCTTGATTATTACCCACTGTGGAAGCTATAGATTTTTGTGTGCAAAGACATTTGCTTTTTAGAGAAAAAATATCTTCACTTAACATGGTTAAAAAACAAAATCAAAGCTAGAATTTGTATTTACAGTTATTGCCTTAAACCTCAATCAAAAGAAACAGAGTTTTTTGTTTTGTAATTTTAGGGTGAAGGTGTATGGCAAATCAAATAAATGTTTGATCATTCCATTTGCTTACACTGAATACATGAGGTCCTTTGATGTTTAGTACATAAGCTAACAGATTTGCCAATCATGGAAGCAAACGTATCAGATAAAAGCTAAAGCATCAAATAGAATCTTAAATTTACTTTTGAAATTGATATTATTTTCAAGAATCCACATTCATAAAAAGCACACATGGTGCCTTTCTTACTTTTTTTCAAAATTATATTCAGCTTTGTAATACATCGTTAACAAACAAGCTTGTTTTATTTCCAGACTATCATCCAAAATAAGATTCACCTGTGGCCTTTTAAAAATGCATATCTGGTCCAGGCACAGTGGCTCATGCCTGTAATTCCAGCACTTTGGGAGGCCAAGGTGGGTGGATCACAAGGTCAGGAGTTGAAGACCAGCCTGGACAACATGGTGAAACCCTGTCTCTACTGAAAACACAAAAATGAGCCAGGCACGGCGGCAGGTGCCTGTAATACCAGCTACTCACGAGGTTAATGCAGGAGAATCGCTTGAACCTGGTGGGTGGAGGTTGCAGTGAGCCGAGATTGGGCCACTGCACTCCAGCCTGGGTGGCAGAGTGAGACTCTGTCTCAAAAAAAAAAAAAAAGGCATGTTTGAGTGAGTGCTTCATCTGAAACCTAGCCAATCAGACTTTCTAAAGGAGTGCGTGTATTCTACACCTTTGGAAAAGTGTCCAGCTGATTTTTGTTTTCAAAGTTTGGTGCACAATGTCCCATCACCAATGGCAAACATTGGCAAATTGTTTCTTTAACTTTTGATAATCACAATTGACCTTTGATATGGAGGTTTATCACTGTAGTTTATTTGAGGCTAATGTTATTCAGGAATTCCCAATTACAGAACCTTCACTTTGTTAAAATTATCATGAAAAAGCTTGAGTATCAAACAGGAGGTTTGAATATCAGTCTTGAGGTCAAGGAAATAACATTAATTATAAAAGTACATAACAGGATTTGAGCTCATACTAAAAACCACATTTACATGTTCCAATAACCTGATTATTAGCTAGTAGCATCTCAGTGTTTAAGATGAAGAAGTGATGCAAGATGACTAATGTCATATAGCTATTAAGAGGTTGTACTGGGATTTGAACCAGAAGATTTTAACTCCAGAATCTACATTCTTAATCATCAACTGTCATGTATTAAATCCAGCCCCAGGGAGATACTAGTTGGGGATATATGATGATTTTATTTTTCTCTTCAGCTTGATATTGAATCTGTTTTTGGTTCTTCTTATTATTTGTACACCTATGGAGGTGATAATGATAATGTATTCACTTTGATAATACAGATACTTAAGGAGAAAATAGAAAGACCCTTATGCTAGATCATCCAGTTAATTATGTTTATAACAGAGTTGGCTTCTAACAGAGGATAAGAGGAAGCCCTGTATATATGTATAAAAGTAAGTAGGTGGTAAAAATTTCCAAGTCTGATACAGCAGTCAGAAATCTCTCCTATCGCTTTTATTGCTATAGTTGTTAATGTATGTGTTTCTTTACTTGTGGGTTGAAAATGAATTGAGTGGATGGAATTTTTGAGCTTCTCATGGATATACTAGATGTAGTGATCTTTTCTCTCTTCGATACTATAAAAAGAAGGATAAAATGATAGCACACATGTGCACAAAATCAGTCGCTAGCTTCATTGAAAATGCAGTTTATTCTGTTTTCATAAGAGATGTCACTATTTTAGCAGCTCTTCTTATGCTTAACAATGCACAGAATAATTTCTAAACAATACAACTTAAATATTTTCACATAAAATTGGAACATTCTCTTTGTTCCTCTGTTGATTAAACATCCTGTCAGAAACAAGTAGTAATCTATAAAGGTAAGAAACCTCATCTGCAGTGGAGAAACAGACACACTGAATAGATTATGTGATTCTTCACAAAACGCCCCTTGCTGCCTACATCACAGTCAGAAATCTTTCATTTTGGTTTTATATAAATATTCTAAATGGCCAGTACTTGATTTTTTTAAAGAGCCCAATTATTCTTGAATAACAGCTGTGCAAGCTGTGAAGTAAGTAAATTATTCTTTTGAGCTTTTGGTAAAAGTGCAAGATCTTACAGTCAGCACGGAATATATATGGTTTTGTTCGTTGCTATAACATCCATGTGCTCCGGTCCATTTTAAGCAATGTTAAAAATGTGGTTATATTCCAAATTGGCTTTATGTGTTTTTCTCTTCAGCACCCATGTAAAATGAGCCCCTTATTTAGTGGAAATCTTCTTGCATTCTGTGCTTTAGCTCAAGAAAAATAAAGAGCTTATCTATCATTGAAAGTTGGCGTATTGAGGGTAGATGAAAGACCGGCTGGCTCCAATTTTACCACATGCATCATTAAAATATTTGCTAGCTACAGAAACTTTTCCAGCAATCCTCTACTACTGGTTCACATACTGATCTGATATGTTAAAACCAGTCATGGCTGGAGTTGTCAAAGCCCTCCGCAGACACATGCAATGTGCACCAAGGATTACATCACCCGCCACTGAAGGGCAGCCACCTCCCTGATGAGACACAGACAACTGTGCATTTAATGGGGCATAGCATTTATATGAAGTAGGTATGTTTTTCAGTCTCAGAGCTCAAGAAAGGAACTCAAGTTTAGAACAAATTTAAGCAATAAAATGAAATTGTTAGGATGCTTGAAGAAATAGCCTGATATACTTTTTTTTTAATAGTGATGATTCTTGGATCCTAAAAGTTTCAATTTTTTTTTCCAAAGTGATGTTTAATTAGTTTAAAAATGAAAAAAACCTGCCAACTTTCCTATAAGAATAAATTCAGGGAGTAAAAAGAGAGTGAAAGGGTAAGAAAGGAGTCTGGAAATTTTATCTCATACATTAATTTCAGCACACACTTGATATCATTCTCACACAGTATAGTAAACCTTTCCCGACACCACAGTGAGTCAAAGATGAGAATTATCCAGATATTCTATTAGAAAGCTGAAAATGTGTTCAGGTAGAAAACATAACAGCTTTAGTTTACTAATCGTGAATAACTGTTTTTTGGAGTTATTTTTCTACCTTATTAATGCATGACCTTCGTTTTTTTTTCTTCCAGCTTTATTGAAACATAAATTGACAAAAATTGCATATGTTTATGGTGTTAAATGTGGTGCTTTGATATGTAAACCAAAAATAAAATTAAGAGATCCTCCCTCCCCAACCATCTGAATGGACTCCCTCCTCTAGGCCAGGGCACTCCAAAGTTAACCTGAAAGACTGATTCAGACCATGATGGGAAGCCAGGGGTCGGACATGCCTCATTGTTCCGTCCTCCCTCTTGGAATTCAAAGAAAGCCGACCACGTTTAACATCAATACAGACCTTAAGTCTGACAAGAAATATTTACAATCTATCATCTCTGAAGCCTGCTATCTGGAGGCTTCATCTGCATAATAAAATTTTGTTTTCCACAACCTGTTATTATAACCAGACATTCCTTTGTATTGATAATAACTCTTTCAACCAATTGCTAATCAGAACATTTTTAAATCTACTTATAACCTGGAAGCCTCTTCTTCAAGTTGTCCTACCTTTCTGGACTGAAGCACTGTATATCTTAAATGCATTTGATTAACGTCTTATGTCTCCCTAAAATGTATAAAACCAAGCTGTACCTCAACTACATTGGGCACATACTCTCAGGATCTCCTGAAAGCTGTGTTACAGGCCTTGGTCACTCATAGTTGGTTCAGAATAAATCTCTTCAAATATTTTAAAGAGTTTTAAAAAATATTAAAATATTTTAAAGCTCAAAAATTCCATCCACCCAATTTCTTTCCAACCCACAAATAAAGAAACATATACATTGAATAGTATAACAACAAAATCTATAGGAGAGATTTCTGACTGCTGTATCAGACTTGGAAATTTTTACCACCTGTTTACTTTTATACATATAGACGTGGCTTCCCCTTTTACCTGTGTTAGTAACCATCTCTACTATAAACATAATTAACTGGATGATCTAGCATACAGATCTTTCTATTTTCTCCTTAAGTATCATCAGGGTGAATTCATTGTAATTATTATCAACTGTGTAGACACACAAATAATAATAAGAACAAAAAGCAGAGCCACTATCAGGCTAAAGAGGAGAAAAAAATTATCATATATACACAACTAATATTTGACTCTTTAAAATATTTGAAGACATTTATTCTGAGTCATATAGGAGTGACCATTGTGCCTGGCATATATGACAGATATATGTATATATTGTGAAATGATTACCACAATCAAGCTAATTATCATATCAATCAACACACAGTTATGACTTTTTACTGCGTGTGATGAGAACATTGAAACTATACTCTCTTATCAATTTTCAAGTATATAATACAGGCTGCACAGTAGATCTCCAGAATGTATTCATTCTATCAAACTGAAACTTTGTACCTTTTGACCAACATCTCCTCATTCCACCATTGACCCTGCAAACCTCTGGCAATCACTGTTCTACTCTGCTTCTAGGAGTTTTTCAGATTCCACATAGAGATGAGATCATGCAGAGTTTGTTTCCTTGGGCCTGGCTTACTTTATTTCACTTTGCATAGTGTCTTCCAGGTTCCTCTGCATTGTCACAAATGACAGGATTTCCTTCTTTTTAAAGGCTGAATAGCATACCATTGTGTACATATACCCATTTTCCTTAGCCGTTCATCAGTCCATGGACAATTATGCTAATTCCAGAACTTGGCTCTTGTGAATAATGCTGCCAAAAACATGGGAATGTAGACTGTTTTTGACGTACTCTTCTACGATGAGCAGCTAGATGCAAACCTACTTCCAAAGCTCAAGTGAACTGAGACCCAATAAAGAGTGTGACAAGAACAGTTTCTCAGAAACTTTTAATAGGGACTTAAGAACAGAAGCCATGTCTTGGGTATCCACAAGACAGTGAGTCCCTGATCTCCCTCTCCAGAAAATATCCTTTATAAGTTTTTTTGGTAAATTCTGCAGCTAGTTTCATGTCAGACTTTCTTGCCTAATTTGTGACCTCTGAGGAGATTAGATAAGCATTTTCACAAGGGGTTATTTATGGTACAGGCAGTTTTTTTGTGGAGTTTATTTTTTAAAGGGTTATCTATGCTATGAACATTGTTTGAAGACCTTGCTGTAGCACACCTTGTTATGCAGGAATGATATTGTTTGGCTCTGTGTCCTTACCCAAATCTCATCTCCAATTATAATCCTCTCATGTCATGGGAGAGACCTGGTGGGAAGTGATTGGATCACAGAAGCAGTTTCCACTCATGTTGTTATCATGATAGTGATAATATGAGAGTTCTTATGAGATCTGCTGGTTTCGAAAGTGGCAATTTCCTCTGAGCACTCTCTTTCTCTCCTGCTGCCTTGTAAAGGAGGTGACTGCTTCTCCATTACCTTCCACCATGATTGTAAGCTTCCTGACATCTTCCCTGCCATGTGGACCTGTGAGTCAATTAAACCTCTTTTGTTTATAAATTACCCAGTCTCAGATAGTATCTTTTTAGCAGTGTAAGAACGAATACAGAAAATTGGTACCAGGAGTAGGGAACTGCTATAAAGATAACCTGAAAATGTGGAAGTGACTTTGGAACTTGGTAACAGGCAGAGGTTAGAACAGTTTGGAGGGTTCAGAAGAAGACAGAAAGATGTGGGAAAGTTTAGAACTTCCTAGAGACTTGTTGCGTGGTTTTGACCAAAATCCTTAGTGTTATGGACAATGAAGTGCAGGCTGAGGTGGTCTCAGATGGAGGCCAGGAACTTACTGGGAACCAGAGTAAGAGTTACTCATGCTGTGCTTTAGCAAAAAGACTGGGATCAGTAAAACTTTGAACTTGAGAAAGATGATTTAGGGTATCTAGTATAAAAAATTTCTCAGCAGCAAAGCATTTAAGAGGTGACCTGGCTTATTCTGAAAATGTTCAGTTACATGAGTTCACAGAGATTGTTTGAAATTGGAACTTATGTTTAACAGGGAAGCAAAGAATAAGTATTCGGAAAATTTACAATCTCACCATGTGGTAGAAAAGGAAAATCCATTTTCTGAGGAGAAATTTAAGCCAGCTGCAGAAATTTACATAATTAACAAGAAGCTGAATGTTAATATTTGAGACAATGGGCAAAACTTCTCCAGAGCATGTCAGAGACCTTCACAGGAGCCCCTTCTATCACAGGCCTGAAAGTCTAGGAGAGAAAAATGGCTTCCTGTGCCAAGCCCAGGGCAGTGCGACTCTATGCAGCTTTGGGACTTGATGTCCTGTGTCCCAGTCACTCCAGCTCCAGCTGTGTCTAAACAAGACTAAGGTATAGCTCAGGCCATTGTTTCAGAGGATGCAAGCCCCAGACCTTGGTTTCCATGTGGTATATTGGGCCAGCAGGTACACAGAAGACACGAGTTGAGATTTGGGAACCTCTGCTTAGATTTCAGAAGATGTATGAAAATGCCTGGATATCCAGGCTGATGTCTTCTGCAGGGGCAGAGTCCTCAAGGAGAACATCTGCTAGGTCAGTGCAGAAGAAAAATGTGAGGTGCCCCCACACAGACTTCCCCCTGGGGCATTGCCTCTGAGAAGAGCGCCACCATCCTCTAGACACCAGAATAATAGATCCACTAACACTTGCATTGTGCCTGTGGAAAAGCAGCAGGTGTTCAATGCCAGTCTGTGAAAGAAACCACAGGGGCTGTATCCTGCAAAGCCATAAAGGTGTATATGCCCAATGCCATGGGTGCCCAGCCCTTGCATCAGTATGCCATGGATGTGAGACATGAAGTCAAAGAGATTACTTTGGAGCTTTAAGATTTAAATGTCCTGTCATATTTCAAACTTGCATGGGGTGCTTGACCCCTTGGTTTTAGTCAATTTCTCTCTTTTGGAATAGGAACATTTACCCAATACCTGTACACTCACTGTATCTTGAACGTAACTAACTTGATTCTGATTTTACAGGTTCATAGGTGAAAAGGACTTGCCTTGTCTCAGATAAGACTTTGGACTTAGTTGACTTAATACTGGAATAAGTTACACCTATGGAGGACTGTAGAAAAGGAATGATTGGCTTTTAATGTGAAAAGGACATGAGATTTGGGAGGGACAGGGACTGAAGGACATGAGATTTGGGAGGGACAGGGACAGGAAATTATGTGGTTTGATTCTCTGTTCCCACACAAACCTCATCTCAAATTGTAATCCCCACATGTGGAGGTGAGGACCTGGTAGGAGGTGGTTGGATCCTGGAGATGGTTCCCTCATGCTGCTCTCATAATAGTGAGGGAGTTCTCATGAGATCTGATTGTTTCAAAAGTGGCCCTGCATTCTATCTCTCTCCTGCTGCCTTGTGAAGAAGGTACTTGCTTCCCCTTTGCCTTAAGCCATGATTATAAGTTTCCTGAGGTCTCTCCAGCCATGCAGAGCTGTAAGTCAGTTAAACCTCTTTTGTTTACTAATTATGCAGTCTCAGATAGAATATGTATAGCTGTGTAAGAGTCAAACATCAGTCAAGGAGTCAAACATCAGTCATCATGGTAGGTCTGCATCAAGATGGTATCACTCTTGCCATGCAATAGGCTGTTTTCCTGTTCATACTGATTTTATTTCTCTTGGATATTTAACCAATATTAACCAAATGGGATTGCTGGGTTATATAATATTTCATTATTAATTTTTTTCAGAACCTCCATACGATTTTTTATAGTGACTGCAGTAATTTACATTCCCACCAACAGTGTGCAAGGGTTTCCTTTTTCTTCATCTTTGCCAAGACTTGTCTCTTGTATTTTTCATAGTAGTCACCCTGACAGGTGTGAGATAATATCTTGTTATTGTTGTAATGTGTATTTATCTGATAGTAATATTGAGCAGTTTTATATACCTTTTGATCATTAGTATGTTTTCTTTTGAAAACTGTCTTTTTAGATCCTTTGTCTATTTTTTTGTTTTTTCTGCTATTAAGTTATTAAAATTCCTTATGTATTTTGAATATCAACCCCTTATCAGATGTGTCATATAAAAATGTTTTTCTATTGTATAGGTTATCACTACACTCTGTTGATTATTCCTTTTTCTGTGAGGAAGCATTTTTAGTTTGATCCAACCCCCTTTGTCTCTTTTTCCTTTTGTTGTTTGTAGTTTTAAGATCATATCCAAAAAATCTGTTTCAAAGCCAACGTCAAGAAGATTTTTCCCCATGTTTTCTTCTAGTAGTTTTACAGTTTTGCATCTTATGTTTAAGTTTTTAATGCATTTCGAGTTCATTTTTGTATCTAGTGTGAGATAAGAATCCAATTTCATTCTTATGTGTGTATGGTAATATTTTTCTAGTTTGGTCTTAAGATCTCTCTTTGGAGAGTGGCCATAAGCCAAGACAGCTACTTTCTAGAATAGCCCTGATCAAAAGAAGAGTTAGGGTCACGTGTGTTGATTAGGTGAGACCCAGAGAAGGCAGCACAACAAAACATAAAACAGGAATGGTTACAGATTCCAGGAAGAAGAGGGGTGCCCATAAGAGCAGATAGGAAGTCAGGAGATGTCAGTGAACTCAACAAGTAAGTATAGAGGGTGGAGAGAGAGAGAGAGAAAGAGGCCCAAAGAGAGAGAGAGAGAGGCACATAAATAGGGCATTATCCAAGGAGGGTTGCCACAGAGAGTTCTAATTGTTAAGTTTGGAGCAAGCAGGCATGACTTCTCTGAAGTCATCCTGACAGAGATATTACCACTGCAGCATATCTGTGCAGTCTATGTGGAGGGAGGGGTTCAGTGGGGTGAGTGAAGTAACTTGCATATGGCTGATCCATAGGGAGTACGTCACTGGTAGACAGTTGCTTACAACAAATAACTAGGTCTATCTCCTTGAGGAACTAGAAGGAGGCGAAGTAGTGGAAACAGTTAAAGGTAGATAAGCCTTACTTTTGATATGAGAAAGTCCATATTACATTTATAATAGTAGCCAATGCAACATAAAATTATAAGGATTCACCAGGATATGAATACCCAGCTTTCATCAACACCATTGACTGAAGAGTCTGTTCTTTCTCCATTGTGTGTTCTTGGCTCCTTTGTCTAAAATCAAATTGAACAAAAATACAGAGATTTATTTATGGGCTCTCTATTCTCTTCCAGTAGTCTGCAGTCTGTTTTTATGCCAGTACCATGCTATTTCGATTACTATAGATTTTACAATGTTTTGAAGTTAGGTGGTGTGTTGCCTCCAAGATTTGTTCTTTTTGATGAAAACTGCTTTGTTTATTTGTGTTGGTGGTTGTTGTTATTGTTGTTGTTGTTTGGTTCTATAAGAACTGTCTGTTTTACATTTCCTTGAAAAATGTCATTAGGATTTTCATAGGGATTACACTGACTCTGTAGGTCACTTTGGTATTATGAACATTTTGACAACATTATTCTTCTGATCGATGAACACAGAATATCTTTTAATTTATTTGTGTCTTCTTAAATTTCTTTCATCAGTGTTTCTTAGTTTTCAGTATGCAGATCTTTCAGTCTCTTGTTTACATTTATTCCAAAGTATTCGATTCTTTTCCGTGCTATCATAAATGAGGTTGCCTTCTTAATTCCCTTTTCAGATAGTTAATTGTTTGTGTACATAATCACAACTGATTTTTGTATGCTGAATTTATATCTTGCAGCTTTACTAAATTTATTAATTAAGTTCTAACAGTTTTTTTTTTTTTTTTGTAGTCTTTAGGTTTTCTAAATATAAGATCATGTCAGTTGAGCTAGTTGATAACAGGGACATACGTTCCACAGAAAGGCCATGCTTTAAGTGCTGTATCTGTAGAAGAGTTTTATTATTTTCACAATAGGCACTTTTTATAAACAATGTTATTTATGACCTTTAAGTCAACACTATTGCCTACTTTGAAGCCAAGCACAATTCTTTAGTGCTATTGTGCAATATGAAGTAGATTTGCATTTGGGTTTTGAGTAGGCTTTTAAACCTCTTTTATTATTTTCAAAGTGAGAAGAAAGAAAAATTTTTTGTAAGATTGTTGTAAAGATTAACATTAATGCACATGACCTATGAAATGCAGCTTTGGCACTCTGTGGTCTGCCACTAAGGGAGATATTCTTTGTTTACTCTCAGGGACCCTAAGCAAAGATATGATGGTTAATTTATAGGATAAATTTTTGACTTTTCTAAAATTCTCTGAAATTGCCATTTGATTAGATAGAGCCACTCAGATTACACTGTGTCTGATGTAAATTTTCCCAATTTGCTGAGTATTTGATATAATAAGAATAATATAACTATTAAATAATACAGTGGGTGGAATGATATGTTTTGGAGTATATAGCTATGCAGTGAAATTTTTTATATATAAAAGTGATTTCTCAAAGATTTTTACATTTTGCAGTTGGAGATAAATTCTGACATCAAAAAGAAGCCTCATGTTCAATTTCTACCTCATTGCTCATGGGCCTATCACAGACATATTTCCTAAGTTTCCCCTGGAGAAATGAGGCATAGACCATTGTGAACATTGGCCAAAAAGAATGAATAATGATTCTTAACAACAGACTCTTGAAAGAACGATGGTAAGTCTTAGAAGTATAGAAGAACATTTTGTTTAAATTGTATTTTTCTGTAAGGTACAATTTCCTTTTGCCCTAAGATTTAGAGGTGTGTGAATTTCTTAATGATTTCTATTATAATGACTCAGGAAAAAAACAAATCAGAAAATTATCTTTTGTTGATCTGACTAGTTTCTCTACATTTTAAATATATTCTTTTCTTCTTTGACATTATATTTAATTGCTTAATTTTAAAATTATTCCATTTCTTATCAAGTAGTTTATACATGTATGAAATATGAACTTGGGTTCTTAAAACATCATTTATTTTTTCTACTGATGAAGTCATTCAAGCTGTGACACTTACATTTCCAACATTCTGTGTCTTCTTTGTTATTTATTCCTTTTCGCACAAGGAGTAAATTGTTCTCGTAATTACTGAAACTATTTACTCTTATCTGTTTCCCTGCTGAAGTCTCCAAGGAAAATGATATTACTTATATTCGTTCATAGATGATCAAAACTCTAACTTTCATCTTGGGGCAGGAATCTATTTTTAATCTTAAAAAAGTAAAAATAAGTAAAGTTATCTTGGTTACTGGGTAAGGCTGGATCGCAACACAAGAAAATCCAAATTTGTGACATCTTGGTTCAGGAAATACTCAATTGCCTTGTTCTTTATTCCTGTCTTTACTACTCTGTGCCTCAGAGGCACAGCAATTAATCTTGAAGAGATGTTGAAATTTCACATAATTGTGGTTTCTTTGTCCATCAGTCTTTCCTTTCTTTTTGTCCAGGGACCACTGTGCATTCTCTCTTTCATCATTCTCTGCAGTGACCCAGGGACAAATGACTGATTACATTTTAGCAAGCTGGTTCCTGCATTTCTGGAGCCAGTAAATACACCAGTTAAGTGACAGACACTCACCACATTTTTTATCTTCATTTTGCTGATGTGAGAGCCCTCTCCATGTGTCCTGTGAATAGTCCAGCATCCTCAGGAGTGAGTCTCATTTCTGTAATGCTTCATATGTCATCCGCCCGTTGTCACACACATGGCTCCAATTTTAGTACTTTATTTCTAGTTGGCCCAACAATTTAGTTTATTTTTCCCTGATTGTATCAATTTATTTTAAGTCTCCTATTTCTGTGTTTGGATTTCAACCCCTGTCATTCCCACACCCTTTGGGTGGGTAATCTTGTTTCTCCATCAAAATATTTGATCTGATTCCTCCCTGTTCTTTTTATCCTCATCTGGGTTTCATCTTAATATTCTTTTTTATTATCCCTACAAAGTATTTTGAATGCCTCATAAACATCAACAGGCTCTTTTTGAACTAGCCATTTTGAAGTAGGCTTTCAGGTTTTCACATCACAGTAACTCCTTGTAAAAATTCATAGCCCTTGTAATGTATCCTTGGACTAGGGAGGAGGACTTTGGTCAGTTTGTCAGAGCAGGTTGCCAACAAAGGCCACTCTTATATTCTGCCACAATAAAGATCACCCTTCTCTACATGGATGCTCAATAAAGATCACCCTTCTCTACATGGATGCTCACAAAACAGAGAATGGAGAAAAAAGTAAGAGGGAGACTAATAAAAAGATTAAGAACAATAGCTTGGTCTCTCTTTAATAATCTTTGGACTCTGTCTTTCAAAATCTTTATCCAGAAATATCTTTGACCCAGAGAAAAACTTTTTTAAAGTCATAATCCATTCTGACTTCAAATGTAACTTAAAAGTTCTGAATAAAATGGAATTCAATATTCTGTTTGCTTGAGTGTAATAAATAAGAGTAATAGTATTCTACTAACTGCTACTGCTGATGACAATGGTACTTATATGTGTAGGTTTAAGGATGAAAACTGTTAAGATAAAAACAAAATAGGATAAAATTGGGATTACTTATTGTACTCTATGCTCAACTTTTTTACTAATTTTCCTCAGCCAGAGCTTTTATATATTTTTTTAATAAGATAATATTTTTAAAGCACTCAGGTTTTTATTCTTATGTCAAATACATAGGGCAAATGTCTTTGTTGTTAGGTATATCATACACTATTAATTTTAAATAATTGTTTCCATTTTGGAACATACATAGCTATATATTTTTCTGTAATTCAGATTAGAAGATGAATACGTAGACTCTATCTCTCCTTTCCTCTCTCTCCTCCTGTTTTAAATTTCATGCACACGCATAAAGACACACACACACAGATCCAGGTAAAACTAGTTAGTTGGTTATAAGCAAAGTCAAAAGTTATGATGCATAGTATTCACTCATTTAGCCTCAGTCATAACAGACCCAATATACATTTGTTGCTTACTAAATATCAGACTGTCTACTATTAATATTTGTTGTGATACCCACAATAATAACACTATTCATCATCAATAATGAGCATGAGATGTATCCTGTTACATTAAAATTATCTCTTGATGTGTCTACATGTTGCAGTTTCAGAAACTATCAACTACCCTGAGAGCAGAGAGTGAAGAATGACCCCTTCTCTTTGGAGAATTCAGGCAAAAAATAAACAAGAATGGGTAATTCTGTAAAGAACTTGGGCATAGAAATCCTTTCAATGTAACATTTATGTAACCTAGGGAAAAAAATCTCCATCTCTACCTTAATGTTGTCATCTGAAAAATACAACAGCAATTACTACCTCCAAGACATGAGTTGCTTTGAAGATGAGTGATATAATATAGAATAACCTTCTGAGAAAGTTTTGAAACATGATCATTTCTCTCTCTTTCCAGCAAAAAGACTAGTAAGCCAAAAAGCATGTGGTTATAGAAGAATAGTTTTCCCATGGCTAGACCAGGAGGGAAAAGGTAGGGTTTACACAGGACAATCAAAATTTGGAAAGGGATAGAATGTTTCCTTTGTCAAAAGTCTTTCTTGTCATTGTAGAAGTTTGGACTTGGGAATTGAAACCATCTCTAGCCACCCAGTTCATGGTTCACTGCCTAAGCTTGACTTTGCTAGCTCAGAAAATTCTTGCTCAGAAGGAAGAAGTTGCAAGTAAGTGTAATTGCTTTAGGAGCTTCATAGAAATCCACTTATCTGAACAGCTTGCATTCACCAGGGTAAATGGTGCCCTCTCAGAGCACTAGACTCATTCAATAAATGTTTAAGCTTGTACCAGTGATTGTGTCTTCTGGATCTACTAACCTTACAATACTGTATTATGAACTTTGCTTGATGTCAATTAGATCTCTGCATTGATGGTCCACCTTAAGCCAACCCTTTGCTCACTCAACTTTACAAATACTCTTTTCCTTGTTCTGTCTTTTCTGAGACACCAAGAAGACTATCAAAGTAGTGATCCCTTTTCCTATCATAAGCAAAAAACATGGCTTGTGTTATCACGAAATTAATTTGGTGATTTTTAATGAAAATTATCAGTCAATAGACTCCAATTCAACTCCTTTGAAAATTTGCTGTTTTGGTTATAAATTTGCATGATTTCATAAAATTTGAGTTATTAAGGGTATAAATTTGCCAGTAAGAGAATAGAAAACGAAAGAGAGAAGAGAGGCAGAAAAATTAAGACAAAATCTATTGAAAGCATCTAGGCAAAAGCCAATAAATTGAACGGAAGTAGCGGTAATGCAGGTGGAAAGAAGTGGAAGAAAAGAGTGACAGCTAACGAAGGATCAACAGGGCTTCTGAAAGGATAAGACTTAGAAAGAAGAAAGTGGTGTTATATGACTCTGAGGTTTTAAATCTTAGAGATTTGGTGGATCGGTGAACTCATTAACTATAACAGAGAATGAATATGTAAGAGTCATAGGTGAAGGAGGATGGGTAATAAGATTAGTGTTTAATTGCTGAATTTGAAGAGTCTATAGCAGTGGATTTCAACTGGGAGGAATGCTGCCCCTTATCCCCAAAAGGGGAGCATTTGTCAGTGTTGGGAGACACTTTTGTTTGTTATAACTCAGGGTTCAGTGATCCTGGCATCTAATGAGTCACAAGATAGTGGTTTCCAGAAATGCTGCCAAACATTTCACAATGCACAGGACAGCTCTCAAAACAGTGAATTATCCTGCCCAAATATCAATAGCACCAAGGTGGAGGAACCCTAGTCTATAGAGACAAATGTAGAACAAAAATTATTTGTTAAAACACTTGAATTAATTATGTCCATGTCAAGGGTAAATGTAAGAAGTTTATCATAAGCAATGGAAAAGTGGTGTCAATGATGAAAAAATGTTTTCAAGAGAGAAGAACAGACTGGTTTTTCTCTCTGGGCATGTGAAGTACTTTTCTTCTTTGTATTCTTATAGTACTTTATGAATCACCTAGGTCATCAAGTCCATTTTTTGTCAAATGACTAGTTACATTACAACCCAGTCGATTACATTTTCAATTTCTTATGTGAAACACATTTGTAATTCAGATCTTCATCCCTTCGGTTTCTAGTATGTCACTTACATCTACACACAGAGTAGGTGTGCAAAAATGCATGCAGGATTCAATGCCTCTTCCACAGCCTGATAACTGAATCAAGCTGCATTATTCTGCAAGTTTCTGCATAAGTTATATTCAAGGACAATTATGAAAAACAGGTAAAGCTGACTCTCATACAGAAATAAAATGAACACGTGTTAAAGATTTTTATTTAATTCATTAATTAAGGGAACTGGACATACCTTATAATGAATTCAAAAAAGAAGTCAAAGAAGTAAACATTTACATGGAGAAAAGACTGTTGAAATGAAAGAATACATGGCAACTGACTTTTCCATGGGGGCAGGGAAAGATAAGTCAACCGAATCTCCACTGGAAAAAAATAGATTTGCATGAGTATAGAAAATACTTATTTGGCTTTGGTCTCAGTTATTCACAAATTACAAAATAGCTCCCTGAGAATGGAGTAAGATAATCTCCAAATTTTCTCTAGATAATTCATAGTTGTCCCTTGTAGCACACTTTTTTTACAGTTATAATTATTTATTCTTTTAAATAACTAAACCTTTTAGATCAAAAAGTTTGCAGAAGAGCATAACAATTCATTATATTTTAATATATTATGTTTTTTCCATTTAATTCTGTCTTTTAATACCATTGCCATCTGTATAATAGACAGTTACTTTAAAACTTGTAAAATGCTACTTAAAGATTTGATTTTTGTTTAATTAATTGCTTATGGTATTATTTAAAATATCATTATTGAGTGATGTGGTTTCCTTTTATTTGACAAAAATTATTTTATGGTACATGAAAACTCGGTTGTCACTCGTTTCCTCAGAAAAATATTTTCTGAGAAAAAATATCATATTAGATATTAAAAAGTACTGGACTATTAGATGTATATGTTTGTATAGAACTACTATCAATCTATATCTATGTTTCTCATTATGTAAATAATAATTTTGAAATAGTTAAAAAATCAGTGGACTAAACAATAAAATTACAATGAAAAATATATTCTATGCAGTCTCTTGAAACACTGTAAGTTCTAGAATAAGCTTCAACATATTTTTTTCTATGATGTTCCCAATTATTTTTTAGCCTGATAGTTTTATTCATTGCTTAAATTAATTTCCCGTTTCTCAGATTGTCAGGCGAAGCTCAGATCCTACTGTTTACTTCAATACTAATTTCCTCCAGATTTTGTTTTCTATGCCAGGGACCACACAAAAGCTTTATTTCAAAATTTTTCAAAGCTCTGGCATTTGCAAATTTTAGTTAAAAAAGATTCCTTTCCAAGCTTTGTATTATATCTCCCTGGACAGTCATCCTTTTTTTACTTCCCACATTATGCTTTTCTTCTTGAGAATAAACCAAAAGCACTGGGAAGGTTATATTTGTACTTTAAAAAATTCTCTCCTTTATTTCAGGGGGTGCCAAACCCTTTTAGGTGGTTATACTAGTAAATGATCCAAGCCCTTGGGATAAGTAAGTTTAAAAAAAAGAAAAGAATAGCATTGAAAGAGACTGTTACTGAAATCAAATTGTCTAAAAGTCCCCAATGAATGAAATATTTTGCAAAGATGATAAGAATGGTCACGATAATAATAAAAGTTCAATTTATTGAGTGCCTTTCATATACCAGAAACTATCGTAAGTGCTTCACATACAGTATATTATTAAACCTTCATATGATAGGAAATTAACCTCTGCTATTTTATACTCATTACTCATTCTTTTATGCAACTGGGATGGCATTCTATACTTTCGTCCCTCCAGTTAGGGTACACATCAAAGAAAGAAGCCTCAGTGCTTTACTTTTGAATTTTAAATAGATATTTAAATTCTTAGTACAGATTTTGTACTTAAGTAAGTGTTTTGAGGAGTTTGATTCCTCTTAGAATAAAAATTCAGAGACTGGAATGACTGAAGGCATAAAATTTATGTCACAAACAGTAGGTATTGACGAACACATGGTCAATAATAGCCAATCTTTCTCTATACTCAGCGAGAAGGACTAAGTGCGCCGCATAGTTAGGGAGATGATTTTACCAGATTATTGCTATAAGGAGGAAGCTAATTAATGAAGGACATCTTAAAAAAAAAGGAGGAGGAGGCTTGGGATTGTATGAAGGTAGGAAAATAAGAAAGGCATAGACAAAGGTGAGGGCTCGTCTTATCTGGGAATATTTCTTTGCTATGACTTTTTCTAGGAGAAAGGGATTTATTAACCTTTGCTGCTTTCTAAAAACACAAATAAAGCTCAACATTATCACCACATTTGAAAAATGTCCAATGGGCAGGATTAAGAAATAGAGTCAGAGAGAACAGACGCGTTTAATGCCGGTAGGGCTATTGTGGAGGCCCTTTGTACCTTAATCTCACACTCACTCATCAGACACTATTAGTTCAGAATCCAAATCTGAAATCTGAGAAGTATGGAAAACAGAGATGAGTGTGAAGATCTGAAGCAGGGGAGATGTGTATAATTGGAGAGTGTAGCAACAGGACTGACATCTATCGTCCCACTTCCCTTCGCCCTTCCCACTCCCATTCCCAAGTCCTGTAGGGCTGAATGTCAACAGAATGCACATGCAGCATAGAATGTTTAGAAAAGCCTAGCCACAGCCCCAGCAGCGTCAGAATGCTTCCGTAGGGGTACAGTAGGGGTGGCATTTCCTGGCCAACACTAGTTGGAAATCTGGTATCAAGTCGACAATTTACACTGGGCGTCTTGCCCATCTCTTGTTGACGTGAGAGCCTTCAGAGGAACGAACAGCCTCTGGCTTCTTCGTCACATTCTTAAGGAACAGAAATTACATTTATCTTTATTTGTCAGCAAACCACTAGTGTTCAACAAATTGGTTTAAAGAATACAAAGCTCAAAACATCTGTGAGAATATCTATGATTCACTTAGATGATGGTTTCTCAACTTTGGCAATATTGACATTTGGGGCAGGATGATTCTTTGTTGTGGGAGATGAGAGGTGTCTTGTTCCATTATAGGTTATTTCAAATATTTCTGATCTCTACCCAGGAGATGCTAAGCCCAGTTGTCACAATCAAAAATAACTTCTTCATCCGTGGCCAAAATATCCTTTGCGGATGAAATCACTCTCATTTGGTTGAGTACCACTGGCTTAAAACATGACTTGCCCTTTCAAGGTGATTTGTTTAGAAATAAGCATGAGACATCATTCTGGCCAAAAAGAACAAAGGAGACCCTTCTCAAGGGATTTTATTTTTGTGTTTGGCTGCTCAGGCTACCATAATAAGATACATAGAACGGGTGGCTAGAACAATGGAAATTTGTTTTCTCACTGATTTCAGAGGTGGAAAGTTAGGATTGTTAATTTTAGGTATCAATTTGTCTAAATTAAGGAATACTTAGATAGCTGATGAAGCCTTATTTTTTAGTGTGTCTTTGAGGGAGTTTCCAGAGGAGATTGGCAAGTGAGTGGGTGGACTGAGTGGGGAAGATCTGCCTTTGATTTAGGTGGGAACTATCCAACTGGCTGGTGGCCCATCTGGAAAACCCTATTTCTCCTGCCCTTGTATGTCAAACTCCAGGTTCTCTGGCTTTTGAACCCTAGGACTTACATTAGCAGCCCGCTGGGCTCTCAGGCCTTTGACCTCAGATTAAAGTTATGCCATTAGCGTCTCACTCGCATATTTTGAGGCTTTTGGACTTGGACAGAGCCATGCTATCAGCTTCCCTGGTTCTTCAGCTTTCAGACAACCTATTGTTGGACTTAGCCTCCATAATCTTGTGAACCAATTCTGCTAACAAATCATCTCTCAGATCTACAGCTACATCTATTTCTAGATATATATTTGTATCTGTATCTATCCTATTGGTCTGTCCCTCTGGAGAACCCTAAGTAATATAGAAGTCCAAGACCAAGATGCTAGTTGATTCAGTTCCTCTTGAGAGCTTTCAGATAGCAGCCTCCTCCTATGATCTTCACATAAGAGAGAGAAAGGAAAGAGAGAAAGTGATCTTCCTCTTCTCTTAATGACTTTAATCCTATTGGATTATAGGCCACCCTTATGATCTCATTAAACTTTAATTACTTTCTAAAGACCCATCTCAATAGGGTTATATTGGGAATTAAGGCTTCAACAAATGAATTCAGGGAGGAACAGCATTCGGTTTATAGAACTTTCTGAAAAGCTCCCCCTCCCACACACACTTTTATAAGGGACCATTGTTCCCTATTTCCTCTTTTTATTATGGGCACATGAGGAGTTGATTCATGGATCTACTCTATTTACACTACCTTGAGGGAAGTGTTAATATCTAACCCCATGATAATGAGGATTAAGGAGGAGAAAGAATTTTTAATATCTCTGCCTAGACTAAATTCATTTCAACACACTGCCAACTGCATATTCTCTAAGTTTCTCTTCTAATTTGCTCTGGCTCTCTGAGCAGTGATTAAGTCCATAACTTTCAATGTACATTGTTCAACAAAAGATTAAAACACCACAGCGATGGTTAAGTGTCCTTCAAAGGCTTAGTTTTAGAGTCATCTATAGGAAACTCAATTCATGGTTTCTTGTGTTTGCCTGCAGAAAATAATATTCATTCTGTCTACATCCAGTAGTGAAGAGAGGAGGGGGTCTTCATCTGGAAGGAATACACACTATTACCTGTATCTCTTCAAAGAGACCCAGAATAGATTCTCTCTCTTTTTTTTTGAAGGATCATTATATCTTATTTTGCCATGAAAGGGAGACAATGAAAGTAAATTCATAGAGGAGTTGGGAATATTCTAGAAGTTCCAGATTTTCCATATAGAAACAGGTTGGGATGAAGATTTGCTAGATTGGATGTCAAGAAAAGGTATCAAAGTCATTTTGACATTCCCGTGTTGTGGCTCCATGAGGAAAGGTGGCAGTGGAGAAGGACCACCTTAGGCAAGCCTGCATCAGGACACAGAAGTGAGAATGTAGGGCTAGACAACAGCCCTAACACTAGCATGGCGACTTGAGAATTTCTCTGTCGACACAACAATTTAGTGAGAGAGTCTCACTACCTGAGCTTCGAGACCTCACAGCCTCACTTGTCTTATCATTAGATGAAGATGACTTCCTGCCTTGCCCCAGAATGATCCTGAGGTCAGAAGACTACTGTAAACCTAGCACTATGCACAGGTATTTTTGTGCATGTTGGTGCAGGTTTCTAAATCATTAGTTTTCTATTGAGAAGAGTGTGTCTCTCTTTTTAAATGATTGTGACCTCCTTGAGGGAAAGAATTCTCTCTTTTCTTTTTATGTCCTCTGTACTTAGTGGAGTTAATGAACAGCTAAATCTTTCTGGAGTCAAAATGAGAAACTATTCAGGTGTATCAGTGACTTTCAGTCAGATTGCTAGATAGACAAAGGTACCAAATTCAAGCCAACTTTGTTATTTGGAAGAATGAGAATACAAATTTCAGAAATGATTATGCTCACCTTGGCCACCACTGTATCCCTGGTACTGTGACTAGTGCCTGACAGGTAGGCAACTGTCACGCAGTGAATATTTGATAAGTAAATTGAGGAGTGACTGGATTTACTTCTATCCTTTTACCTATGACTACTAAACATAGGATCGCTTAATTTCTTTGTAACTTTCCTCAAATAAATTGTTTCAAGGTTTTTTTTTTCATGATTTAATTAAACCTGCCTATGAATTCAATTCAGCTTCTTCTAATTCTCCTTATTTGCCAATCAACGAAGACATCTGAAAATTGTCCCTAATGAAAACTTCATGTATTCAGAAGCAATGAAGGCAAAACCCTGAGGGGATCTGAATTCTGGATCAAAGGAAAATGCAAAAAGAACCATAGTCTACTAATCCCAAACTGAACCCTAAGCTAAAACATATAACTCTCTGCCTGCTGCTTTAATTGGTGAAGTGAGCAGATAATCAATATGGAGGATTGTTGAGAGCAGGGCATTCATTTCAGTGCTGATCAATACCAGACCTGCCTTCAGGGGAGAGAGACTCCCTCTAAAGCTATGCCACCTGCTTCTAAAATCACTTCAAAGGGAAAGGAGGGCGGTTTTTTCACACAATATAAAGCTGACTTCTGAAAAGGGAAAATACATATATATATATACATCCTTTTAAATATATATATATATAATTTCAAATATGTATATATTTAAATAATATATATATATATTTGAATAAAAATACCAGTGGATTTAGCCTAGGCATCCTATTGGATGGAATTCACTTCATTTTATCTAGAGGTTTTCCACAAAACTACATGCATGAAAACCAAGGTAGAAAATATTTTCCTTGATTTAATTTCTAAAATCTTTTACATTATCTCAGCAGTTTAGAGTTGTGAGAAATGACCAAATAAAATAATACTACATGCTTCTTTAACCCTTAATAGTGTTCAATCTTTTTTGCCATACATTATCATCGCTGACTTCTTGAGAGTTGACCATGCAAATATGGTGAGTTTGATCAGACAGGACTGTTATTCTCATTTGACAGATAAGGGGATAGATAGTTGTAGGGCTTAACTGATTTTTATCGAGCTAACATTTTAGTTAAACTGAAAAATAATGTTTTCTGCCTATATTAGAAAGTAGGAGGAGTCACAATGCAATGATAACCAAAAAAAATTGAAAAAAGAAAACCAAATAAAGTACAGAAGGTAGAAAAAATAAACAACAAGGATCAGGAAAGAAATCAGTGAAATGGGAACATAAGCCATTGAGAAAACAACAGAATAAAAAGCTGAATATTTGAGATGGTCGATAATATTGATAAACCTCGAGCCAAATTATCAAGAAAAAAAGAGCAGGCACAAATTAACAAAATCAGAAATGAGAGAAGTGACATTACTACAAACTCCACAGATATTAAAAAGATAATATGTGAGCACTGTGAACAATGTTATGCCAATACATTTAACAAGCTAGGTTAAAATAGGCAAATTACTTGGAAAGCTGGAAATATGAAAACTTACTCAACCAGAGCTAGAAAACCTAAAGTCCGCTACGTATTTAAGAAAAAACAAACTTGCAATAATACCTAAAAATCTTCTCAGAAATAAATTTTAGATGGCTTTACTGGTAAATTCCACCAAACATGTAAGGAATAAATAATATACACATTCTATGAAAAGTGTTACGTAATATTTAAGAAGACAGAATACTTCCAATTTATTTCTAATGTTTTATACAGAAATTAGACAAAAACATTACAATTAAACTATGGACCAATAACATCCATAAACATAAATGCGAACAATTTAAACAAAATATTATTAGCATATACAATTAGGGAGGCTGTAAAGTCCAAGATCAAGGCTCTGGCAGGTGTGGGCCCTATCTCTCTGTTTCTAAGATGGTGCCCTGTTGCTGAAGTTTTTAGACGGGAGGAGTGCTGCGTTCTCACATGTGGAAGGGGAGGAGCAAGAGAACCAAAAGCTGCCTGAAGAAGCCTTTCTTATAAGGACCTGAATCTCAGTAATGCAGAGGCAGACATTACGGCCTAGTCACCTCTTAAATGCCTTACTTCTTGATACTATCACATTGGCCATTAAGCTTCAACATCTGAATTTTGGAGGGGATATATTCAAACTATAGAAATGTATTTATGGTATCTATTATAACCAAGTGAAGTTTATTGAAGAAATGGAAAATTGGTTCAATATTTTAAAATAAATCAATGCAATTCACCAAATTAACAATGAAAAAAAATGATTGCTTCAATACACTCAGAAAAAGCACTTGACAAAAGCCAATATTCATTTCTTAAAAAATCTCTCAGCAACCTAGGGGTAGGAGATTTATTCAATCTGATAGAAAGCATATAACAAAAACTTACATAAAGTGTCATACTTATTGGTAAAAGGCTAAATGCTTTTTTCTCTGTGATCAGGAACAGAAAAGAATGTTTAATAACAGGACTTCTAATTAATATTGGACCAGAAGTTCAACAGTGAAGTGAGGCAAGAAAAAGAAAAAAAATCTAGATTTGAAAGGAAGATGGTAAATTGTTTTTATTTTCAGAAAATGTAACTATTTAGAAAACCTGATGGAACCAACAAGATTAGCTACAAGGACTAATAGATGAATTTAACAAGGTGGCATGATGTAGAAAAGCAAAATTGGGTTCAACAAGTCTATCCCAACAGACTACTTGGCCAAACTGTTTACACCCACTAGGGCAGGAGCTGTTAGAAGCTCTAGATCACCAGATTCTCTTCTGCTTTGTCCAATAAGTCATATGTAAGGTCATATACCCCTTTCATATGTTCCCCCACCTCATGGACTGCTGGAAATAATCCTGGCTGTGGCATATATATATATAATATTTATATGTGTATCCTCTATTATTTATGCATCTATCTATCATCTTCTATCTATCTATATCTTTCTACCTACCTACAAACCTACTTGCTTATCTACTTCATATATCCAGACTCAGGCCCACAATTGCCTCTCTGTCTCTTTCTCTCATCTGGACATGAGAAAGCTTTCTTACACATGGCCCTGTTCGTCCGCAGACTCCCTGTGTTTTGCCTTGCTGTACCTCACAGTAGTGCTGAAGTTTGCTTTGCTTAAATAGGCAATAAAACTTAGAACTACCTGTGAACACTGTGTGACTCCATTTGTTTAAGCAATAAACCTTAAAACTACCTATGAACACTGGCTCCAGTGAGGTGTGTTTGACATCTAAAACCTGGTGGCAGGAAGAGTGGGAAGAAAAAAGCACTGTATATAAGGTCAATATACAAAAATCAATTGAATTTGTATATACTAGCAACTAAAGACTGGATAATTAAATTTAAAAATGCCACATATGATAGAATAAAAATTATTAAAAACTCAGAAGTAAATTAGACAAAATGTTTGAAATACATGAACATTGAAAATTATAAAATATTGCTGAGAGAATTTAAGGAAGATCTAAATAAGTGGAGAGATAAACTGTGATTCAACAGCATCTCGTTAAAAATACCCTAGGTTTTGAAAGTTAAAATTATGGAAATTGGCAGATTAATTTTAAATTCATATAAAAATGCAAAGCACTTAGAATGACCAAAACAACTTTTAAAAAGAATAACAAAATTAGCTTGAGCCTGGGAGGTGAAGGTTGCAGTGAGTCAAGATAATGCCACTGCACACCAGTCTAGGTGACAGCGTGAGACTCTGTCTCAAAAAAAAAAAAAAAAAAAAAAAAATGGAGGATTTTAATCCTCATTAGTATAGTGGTTAAAAAAGAGAGAGAGAATAACAAAACTGGAAGACTTAAATTACCTGATTTCAAGATCTTATAAATTTACGACATTCAAAGCAGTGTGGTATTGGCATCAAGATAGAGAATAGATAAACAGAATAACGAGTTCACAAATAGACACACACACACATGCATACAGTCAGTTGACTTCTCACAAAGTTATATTATAAATATAATAGAGAAAATATTATTTTTAAACAAAATATTCTGACACAATTTGATACATATATATGCAAGAATATATACTTCATTCCATAACTCATACTATATTAATTCAAAACATGTCATATAATATAAAATCTAAAGCTATAAAACCTCAGGAAAAAATAGAAGAACATCTTTGGGAACCTGGGGTTAGGCAAATATTTTTTAGATATGATACCAAATGTCTGATCAGTAATATAACAAGTTGATAACTTGAACGTTATCAAATAATTTCTGGTCTTTAATGGACACTAATAAGGAAAGAAAAGACAAGCTATGAGGAGGAGAGAAGGTATTTGCAAATCACCTATAGTCGGTCCTCATGACGTGAGGAAGCCCATATTTGCACATTCACTTACTTGCTGAAATTTATTTTTAACCCCAAAGTCAATACTCAGGGCACTTTTTTGGTCATTCATGGACATACATAGAGCAGAGAAAAATTCAAGTTTCCCCAAGTACACGTTGTCAGCTGAGGTCAATCAAAGTGATCTTTTGCCTTCTTGTTTCAGTTCAAATACTATAAATCAGCGTCTCTATTGTGGTGTATTTGGTGCCATGTTTTATATGATTGTGTTCTTTATTGATTTTGCTGTTTAAAAAAGCGCTCCCCCCAACCCCCAAGTAGTACTGAAATTGTCTAGTGTTCCTAAACACAAGAAAGTGAAGAGGGAGGAAGGGAATGGGGTGTGTGTTGAAGAACTACCTGTGGGTTCTACGCTCACTTCCTGGATGACAGGATTCATACCCAAAACTTCAGCATTACACAATATTCCTACATAATAAACCTGCACAAGTACCTTCTGTTTCTTATAAAAAAATCATTTGATAGTTTTTAAAAATTAAAAACAGAATTTTAAATTACATAATATTTTGAATTTATTGAAGAGTTTCAAAATAAATGATTATCATAGTTTTCATCCATACCGCATTTAGGCAAATAAAATATATATTCAAAATAATATTTAAATGCATTCAAGAAACTCCAAGGAAGGGGCTTTCAGAAATTAGTATTAATAACTGACAAATAATGAAAACTAAGAAGATAAATTTATAAATGGAAGTTGCTGCTTAAAATAAGATATGAAAAGTTTATTAGAGGAACTTTTCACACACAAAAAAAAAACTTATCACTTCCATGCATGTTCAGCAGAAAAGATCAAATATAAAGAATCATCAGAATCTGATATTTGTAATGTCAACTCTTGCTAGATTATTCTTTTTTCTAATAACCTACTTAATAAATTAGAACATTAAAAATGGTTTCTGTTTTGTACCCATTTCTCATCCTTCTTCAGGTCAGGCATTGCTCAGGCAAGCATGATGAACGCATTCACCTCTAACCAGACTCTGGATTTTGTTCAAGTCCCCAGGGTATGCTGCAAAATGAGAAATGATGCCTCTTGACTTCAAGGTCATAAAAAAGAATAAAGTTCTGTAGTAAAACAGTGGGAAATTATCTCCCTACTGTCACAAAGCAAAGACTTAGATGTATTTTGAATTGTTTTTGAGTTTGGTGGGGAAAATGCTGGCAGACTAAAAGTAAAAGAAATGTAATAAAACATTTTTTATAATGTATAATTAGGAATATTTTTCTTGTCCATAAAGCAGGCACCAGAATAGTGCATGTTGAACCATTAAATTTTGAACTGGGATAAAATATTCAGCAAAAAAATTTTAATCTTTAGTAGAGAAGACATTATAAATAGGGACAAGAGTAGTTTTGTCATTTTCATATCTAATATTTTGAAACAGATGTTTGGAATACTACAAATTTTTATTAGTTGTAAGATAGTAGAAATTTTCCTAATAAAATACGCTATCATGTTTTGTTGTAATCATCCCTGGTACACCACAAAATACCATCTAATATACCTTTTCTTTTCTATGTCTGAATCTTCTACTAGGCTTAAAGTTTCTTGAAGAACTATTATCAAATCTTCTTCTTATTCCTGCTTCTTGGCACAAGGCATGTAGATCAAATAAAGCCTTCCTAAGTAAAGTAAAATATAAATGAACAAAGCCACATTTGCTTCACTTCCCTTTATGGGAATCCACCATGGCTGTGTCTACTTTCAATTAAGCTAGTCATTTGGAGTTGCAGTTTTTGGAAACTAGAAGCTCAGAGCAGGACCTCTGCAAAGCACAGCACAGACCTCCAAGGAACAGAAACACCTTTGCAGGTGTCACCTCCGAGGGAATACAGCAAGTTACTCCCTTTGTGTGTGCTGGAAGAAACTAGAGGCTGAAGCCAATTGCAGGGGCTACCCTGACAAGCTCTTCTGAGGCCACATAGCTAGAAGCAGCAAGCAAACTGGAAGAGGAAAATTTTATTATTTCTTCATCTTCCTGGCTTCCACTTCTTCTAAAAACCCCTTTGGGCAGTGAAACCAAGAAGCCAGGTGGAAAAAATAAATTTATTTTGTAAAGGTGTATTCCGAACATCACAAAGCAAAAAACAGAAGAGTAGATATGAAGGCAAGAGTCAATAACTTAATATCGAGCCCACGGGGCTGTATCTTAGACTTCAAACTCAATCACAGACTCCTTGAAATCCAAGACCTCCTCTAGTGTCTGTCAAAATGAGCAGAAAATTAAAGATGCTTGAAACTCTGTGCTGAATTGAAATAATCTATTTATTTTTAAACTAATTCTACAAATATTTATGGAGAACAAATATTTATTACAGAGGCACTGCAGTATACTTCAGATAAAAATATTAATAAGATACCATCTCTCCTTTCACATAATTTACAACCTAATGAGAAAAATAGATTGTAAAGAAAAGCAATAAATAGCTTTTAGGAGTCAGTGTTATATTTGTACCATGGGGACCAAGATATTGAGAAAGGGAGAAAAAGGCCTCAGACTGAAAAGTTGGATACTTATTCTACTTGGTTAATAATAGACATCATTCCAGCTATTGCTCTAGCCTTTGGGGATAAAATGGTGACTGTAAGGAACAAAACCCCTGCTCTTAACTGGGCTTACAGGCTGGTGGAGAGGGTACATGAGGAAGGAAGAACCTAACCTCATCTGCTCTACTGTTGTATCATAAAGATATTGATCATAGGATGTGTTCAGCAGGTCAGTCTAACTGTGTAGATAATCATTAATGTCTTCCTGTTCCATGTGTTTTATTTCTAAAATTCTGTGTACTCTTGAAAATGAGAGGAGCTGGTTAGACACCACTCATGCTTTTGATGTAGCCTCAAAAAGCATAAAGAGGCAAGACTCTGCAGTGACCCCAATGGGAGGCAAAATTAAATCACCCCAAAGAATAATATCTGGCTATTCAACTGGCCTGTCAATGGTGTCACCACTTCGAGATCTGGCAAGGAAACCAGATATCTGTGAAGCAGGCAGATGAAATAGCACAGTACTTTTAAAACTACAGAAATTCTACTGCTGGTATATGATGGGGGAAGTGGACTTCAACTTGGGATTCAGATAGATCCCTGTCCGCATTGTGAATTTCCAATTTACTCACCAATATAGTACAGCCTAATTATTTAAATTGTCTATGCCTCTGTATCTCATCAGAAACATGAGAATAATATAGCACCTATATTACATATATTTGGGGGAAAAAATAAATATCTTTACAGTCCCTAATACACTATCTGGGCTTTAATAAATTCAGACACAATAAGGTCCTACCATTACACGTGTACTTTTACATTCTTTGGATTCATATAATGGTGAGTTCCACTACCGGGTCAACTCTAAAAGTTGTGTAGACTAGATACTAATCTCCTGGAATAGCTGAAGAAAAGAAATAACAGATGATGAATTTTCTTTCCTTTTTTGGTGGGGGATAAAATCTTATTATTATAAATCCATGGCAGAGCCTAGTCTACAAACCTGGCTGCCTGATTCCTAGTAGTATTAATTACAGATGGAAAAGAAAAAGCACATACATTTTAGAATGAATGTGCAGACAGAGAAACAAATAAATAAATAAGCCAGTAAGTGAAGAATACAATAAATTTGTGTGTTTTTATTACAGCAATGCTTGATCACTTTAATTAATATTATGTGAAGGTACAAGACCCTAATAACAAGGCTAATTCCAATGAAAGGTTGTATACAATTGTTATTAACCACTTCACACCAACATGCAAACTGAATGGATTCAGAGTGCAGATAATATGACTTTTTAGGGTTATCTCTAGAGAATAACACATATCCTCACTCTCACACCCAAAGTGAGCATCTTGCAATATTAAGGAAACCATTTTGCATATATTCTCAGAGAAACAAAACAGTAACTAAATTAAAAAGAGGCATGCTGTCAGAGAAAGCTGGTCCTCCACCTCAGGTTTCCGAAAGTTATGAATAAAGAGAATCGAGCCTTCAGGGGTTACTTGCTTTAACCTTTTTTTTTTAAAAAAAAAAGGAAAGAAAGAAAGAAAAAAGAATAAAAATGCAATAAACTCTGATAGAAACCATATTGCTCTTTTGTTTCCAGAAAGGATTACAATATTATTTATAATTCTATATGCCTCACTCCATGAAAAGGGAATGTGAATAAGGGAAGGAAGAAAGAAAATGACTACAGTTTTAACTTCTCAGAGCAGCAAATGGTAACAAAGACATTTCCATTTGAAAAGAAAATACGTATTTCTCCCCATGGCTAAGGAAAACCACCTTACTGAACTTCATAGCCATGCAACACAGTTGGAAAAGAATTACTCAGTGGGAACTTTTAACTTGCAACTAGTAGGTACTGAAGTCTCCAGAGAAAGAGTAGGTCCTATGATATCTTAAAAAGAGATGGAAAAGAGAAAAGCACAGTGAAAATCTGTTGGAGGTTTGTAGCCTCAGATTATAAATTATAGAAACAAATGAGAAAAATTTACTTACATAGAAAGTTGCTGAGCTTTGTAAAGGAATCAAACCTGTTCTTCTGTGAGGCAAGTCTTAATTGTTAAGAGAACCACTCACCAATGCTGTCTGTTAAAGATGCTGAGAAATAAGTGTTATGCACATATACACTGAGATATAACTAATTCACCATCCTATTCTCTTTGACAATGGCAGAAGCAACTTAGCTAAAATAAGTACAAAAGAATGTTATAGCACACCATACTAGTGAGAAAATAGCATTTGCTTCAGATTTTAACACACCTATTCTCTTTTCTTTGAAGATTACATCTAAGAAATTGTCTTGGTTTATGTGTTTTGCTATTTCTCCAAATACAATGGGATAAGGACGTCTCTGAGCTAAGTGTCTGATCACAGTACCCATTGAAAACTATGACACCTTTGGTGCTATCAGGGTTGACTTTTTGATTTGGTCACTGTTTTGTTTCTCTGAGAATATGTGCATAATGGTTGCTTTAGTATTGCAAGATCCTCACTTTGTGTGTGTGAGTGTGGATATGTGTTATTCTCTAGAGATAATCCTAACCCTCTGAACTTTGCAGAGATGGCTAAGGATCTTGAGATGGGGAGCCTCTCCTGGATTAACTGTAGAGCTCCACTGGAATCACAAGAGTCCCAATGAGAGAGAAGAAGTTAATT
>PVKP010015804.1:0-49548 GCA_004027715.1 Plecturocebus donacophilus | reverse complement strand
GCTTGGATTCATTCTCTTCGTCACATTCAGGTACACCTATCAAACGTAGATTAGGTCTTTTCACATAGTCCCATATTTCTTGGAGACTTTGTTCATTCCTTTCTACCCTTTTTTCTGTCATCTTGCCTTCTCGTTTTATTTCATTGAGTTGATCTTCGACCTCTGATATCCTTTCTTCTGCTTGGTCAATTCGGCTGTTAAAACTTGTGCATGCTTCGCGAAGTTCTTGTGTTGTGTTTTTCAGCTCCCTCAATTCACTTATATTCTTCTCTAAGTTGTCCATTCTCGTTAGCATTTCGTTAAATCTTCTTTCAAGGTTCTTAGTTTCTTTGCATTGGGTTAGAACATGTTCTTTTAGCCCACAGAAGTTTCTTATTATCCACCTTCTGAAGCCTGATTCTGTGAGTTCATCACACTCATCCTCCATCAAGCCTTGTTCTCTTGCTGATGAGGAGCTGTGATCCCCTGTAGGAGGAGAGGCATTCTGATTTCAGGTGTTCTCAGCCTTTTTGCACTGATTTCTTCCCATCTTTGTGGATTTATCCACCTGTCGTCTTTGTAATTGCCGACTTTCAGATTGGGTCTCTGAGTGGACGTCCGGCTTGTTGGTGATGAAGTTTGTTCTGTTTCTTAGTTTTCCTTCGGGGGGCGCCCCTTCCCCACAGAGCTGGGCCTTCCCAGCTGAGCCCGACTAAATGGGCATCCAGTCCCGTACAATCCGCACCGAGAAGCGTCACGCCGGCCAAAAGAGCGCTGGCGACCCGTGTGGCTCCTTCGCCGGGAATCTCCCAGTCTGTGGGCATCAAAAATTCGTCCACAATTGCGGTGTCCATTCGCTCTCTGCGCTTTCACTGGGAGCTACAATCCTGAGCTGCTGCTACGTGGCCATCTTGGATCTCTCCGTCAACATTAATTTCTAAAAAATCCTTTTGCTCCTGGATCTCCTGTACCATGTTGTATCACCAGCTGATCTTAGTAATAATAAAAGTAACAACAGTAATAAAAGAGCTGAAATTCTACATCTGGGATAATGCTAAAAGTTTTATTTATATTATTTCACTCAATTGCTTTAAATAATCCTATGAAGTACCAGTATTATTATTATTATTTAATAGATGAGGAAATTGAAGTCTGGAGGTGTTAAGTAATTTGCACAAGGTCCTGCAAATCTGGAACCTACACCTGTCTGGCACTAAATTCCATGATTGTACCACGAGGCTAGAATACCTTATTATGTTATTATCTCAGGTGCCAGAGCTCTTCATCTTTCCAACATTTGCCAGGCTCCCCATTTGCCAAATGTCCCTTTCTTGTCTATCATCAGTGCTCCTGGGCAGGGCATTCTCCCTGCCAGATTAGCCTCCTGCCAAACTCCTGTAGCTGGGTCTGTCTCTAGCCCTACCACACCCAGAGTTATCTCCAGCCCATAAACCTCTCAGTCTCTGCAGCCCTCCATGTGAAGCCAGGCCATGCCCAACCACAACCCAAGATTTGCTCTCTAGGGTTGGCTCTAGCTCCCAGAATTTATAACAAATTCCTCTGGGAACTGCCTCTTGAGGAACCATGCATATATACTTTAGGAGACCCGGGTCATTTAACAGCCCCTTCAATCCTTGGCTTCCACCAGCCACACACTTCCCTCTCTCTGGATGAGCTGAAATATCCACTCTTTTGTCTCTAGAGAGTCTCATGCGGTCCCACTCTTATTCCTGACTTCTGAAACACTTAACTTCAAGACTACACAGTATTGGGAAATGGGGTGGTTCTATAGTCTGGACGTGCTGGCTTGCATCTATTATCAGTTTTTTTTCCAATGCTATCTGTCAATGGTCCTCACCTCTGACCCCAACTATCTGCTCAGGAAGGAAATAAATCAAAGACTCTCAGAGTTGGAAGTAACTTTAGAGATCATTAAATCCAACCCTTTACATGACATCGATCTTCATCTACAGCATTGCCAATAAGAAGTTGCTTGGCCTCAGCTAGAGCAGATAGCAGGGTACAGCATGCTCTAGACTCCCAGGACAACTTCCAGTCTGCTGATATCCACCTCTCTGAACTTTTACCCACCCATTGGTGCTAGCTCTGCCCTCTGGCTTCACACAGAGAAAGCCACATTCCTCTTCTTTATGATTGCCTTCAAAGTGTTTTAAAACAGCTCTCATACTGCCCTTGAGTCACCCACGTCACTTTTCAGGCTGAACTGTCTCAGTTCTTTCATACACTCCTCATCACTTATGGTTTCTGTGACATATGAGGAGCATCACCTCTGGTCAGCTATACATCTCTCACTGCCTCCCACTTTACAGATGGGCCCAAGACACTGCCAACATCAAACGCATGGCCTCTTCTTTGTGGCTTGAAGCCAGACTGATGCACATTCAGGAGGAAATGAAAGTGAAGGCTGGCAGAAGGGTAAGAAAGGAAAGTTTTCAGAGAGAATAAACTTAGGAAATGAGAATGCAGGTGCTGGTAAAAGGGTGTGCTAGAATATGAGCAGTTGAGGGGCATGTAACAGCTGGGAGAATGGGGATGGCTCAGCTCTTAGGAGATGGGAAACCTTGGCAAGGGCTTTCTTTGGGCAAAAAACTCCAAGAGGGAGCAAACCAGCTGTGCTTACAGTAGTGAATTCTAATCAGAGAGATGCTCATTTGAGTTATGAAGGTAACCTTTGGAAATTGTTATCAGTCTCAAGTTGAAGACACAGATTTTGAAAGTCACAAGTTTAAAAGATTTTTTTAAAGGTATTTTTTTTTCCTAAGCCATACTTAGGTCCACATACCTAGGCTATTTTCTATGTTATCAAATGGATGAATAAGCTAAAACTAATCAATACACAGGTTGGGTTCCCTAGCAGAGCCTGAGACGGCATACCTTCTGCAGAAGTGCACTCAGGAAAAGCCTAGAAGCAGGAAGGGAGAGGTACTGCAGGAGAAAGGTAAGCATGAATGTGGTTTCAGGAGAAGTCCAGCTCAGCCTGATCCCATGAGAAGCACTGAGTGTAAACGGCACCATAATGTATTCCATCTTGAGGCCAAATGACTGGCATTCCGTTACTTCCGTCCATCAGTCACTGGCCACTGGCTGCCCCCAGGTGGTGGGGAGGTGAATAACTTCCCAGATGTCTCCAGGAGAGGCAGCGCCTGCCAACCAAAGGCCAGCTTCCCATGAAGACTGATTAAGCTGTTATGTGCTCTACCTACAGCTGCAGTAACGAGGATCTGGGCTGACCAACAGCGTCTTCCACAGATACACTTGCTAATTCATGCAGGTAAGACCCAGAGTGGATCACTTCCCTCAACTGCCAGACTACTGTGCTGCAAACTGAGTCAGACCAATGAGCTTCAGCCAGGCATATCATGGCTCCTGAAAAGGATTTTGAGAGCAAGATTCTGTGCCTCCCTCATCCCGCTGCAGCCTCTGAGTGCATCTAGGTGTTTCTGCTTCCATTGTACATATCTATCTAAATAAAATTGTTATAATTAAACAAGCAAATAGATAGATAAATAGATCTGGTTGCAAATGACCAACAACTCCTCCCCATTCCCAACATAAGTTAAAGTTTGAGTTTCAGCAAACAAACGTAGTATCAGAAAACAAATGTTTATTATGTTCTATTGCATTAGAGAGGTACAGGTTGGCAAGTCCTTAGAAACCACCTAATTCCACACCTTCATTTTACAGATAAGCAAACTGAGGCCCATTGAGGCTTATTACCTCCCCGAAGGTTGTGCAACTAAATCAACAGAGATCAATAAATCCAGGCAAATACATTGCTTCTCTGTTACATGCTTAATTTCTTCTGAGCATAAATTTCAATGGCTACTGAGGCAATCAATAGAGAATATATCTAAATCAGGAGAAAATAAGTACTGGGAGATGGAAAGATGCTTCAGCATCCAAAGAATGACACTTTGGGGAATGTTGTGCTCAAATAAAGCCCAACCTGATAAACAGGCTTTTATCAGAGAATTTCAATTTATCAAATAATAACCATGCAGTATATCTGAGTGTTGGAGGCAGCCGCTATGCAGTAACCACTAAGCCCAATCTGTATGGTTTTAAGTCAAATGCATGAGTGAAATATGATATATGGAGTTTCCAACTGGCAGGGGTGATATAGGCTTGGTCTCAGGTTGTAATAGATCATGGGTCAAATAGCCTTGCTGGTCAAGTTAGATATTTTAACCCTGCTCCATCAAACATAAATATCCTACAGAAAAGCAAAAGCACACAGGAAACTTTCAGGTCTCTCTAGACTCAGGTGGTATTGTTTTAGTCTCATGGAAGGAAAGGAAGCTTGGGACTTTGACATATGGGCTCCTCTATGGAGCACCACCTGTAATGGCAAACTTAGTGCTAAATGCTACCAATTCAGTCTTTGAGGTTTTTTTTTTTTTCTTTTTTGAGTTGGAGTCTCACTCTGTTGCCCAGGCTGGGGTGCAGTGGCACAATCTCAGCTTACTGCAAACTCCGCCTCCTGGGTTCAAGCAGTTCTCCTGCCTCAGCCTCCTGAGTAGCTGGGATTACAGGTGTCCACCACCATACCCGGCCAATTTTTGTATTTTTAGTAGAGATGGGGTTTCACCATGTTGGCCAGGCTGGTCTCAGTCTCCTGACCTCACTATCTGCCCGCTTGGGCCTCCCAAAGTGCTTGGACTATAGGTGTTGAGGGATTTTTTAATGGATCACATTTCAGTTCTTACAAAAGAAATCAGTAGCAAACTGGGATTCACTTCACCAATTTTTTTTTAATTTAACTCTTCACTAATAGAAGAACTTTCTGTAGAGGAGAAAAGAGAACTACAATAGAGAGGAGGAAAGAAATCAACGCCCCAGTCAATAAGCTTCCAGGTAGCTTTCTAAGCAGTTCTAGAGGTCTAAGATCTTCTAGAGGAAGAAGCACAGATATACAGATTCACTCAACAATCAACTAGATATTATCTACTAACTTGTGCAGTAGCTTCAGTTTTTTATTTGCAAATAGATGATGTAGGTCATCAAAATAGTCAGTTATCAGTCATTGTCTTACCCCTTCATCACATCAGAAAGAATTTGATATACCCCTGAAAGCATGACTTTCAGGGAGCTTACAGCTTAAAGTTCTGCAAAGTGGAAGATCCCAAACACAGGCTGACATTATGGAAAACTTGCTTAGCTTGACAAAGGTTGCCTCTCCAAGGGCATGTCAAATGCTCACAAGACTTCGGGGCATCCTAAGGAATATGAGAAATTATCTATTTTGCATTTGTTGCAATTAAGGCCATTTTGACATAGAACCTAGGGACCTTACAGATAGGGGAGAGTCAGGATCTACATCTATGTGCTGAGGCTTGCAGTGTGAATGGTTTTGCAAGAGGAACCAGAGTTTACTCAAAGTTCGGCCTCATCAGGAAGCAGGGTTGTGCCTGTCAGGATGTGTGACTTGGTATAAACGAATACATCTCTAGTGCACCTTAGCAAACATTCAAAAAACAGTGTGACCAAAATGGCATCAGATAAACAAGCAGCCGTACTATTAATAAAGTGCCACCAAAGGAGAGTAACTGGTGTTCAGTTTTGAGCCTAAAAGGAAGGAATCTCCTAATGACCTCAAGACTACCCAGGGGACTCAAGAAGAGAACAAGCTAACAGTGATTGGGCATGTACCGGAGAGCTGACGTGACACAGATGCGCAGAAGGTGAGATCCCAGGCCTAGTAATACATACACGTGCACACACTGCATGGCTGAATAGGAGTACTCCCAAAATGCTAAAATAATATATGTAATTATATCTGGGATGTGATTAAGGGCAATTTTTCTTTTGTTTCTTTTTTTTTTTTTTTTTGACAGGGTCTCACCCTGTTGCCCAGACTGGACTGCAGTGATGTGATCATGGCTCATTGCGGCTTCAACTTTCTAGTCTTAAGCTAACCTCAGCCTCCCAAGTAGCTGGGACTAGTCATGTGCCACCACGCCTATCTCATTTTTGTATTTTTTTGTAGAGATGGGGTTTCACCATATTGCTCAGGCTTCTCCATTTTTTATTATTTCCCACACTTCCCAAATTTCCTCCAATAAGCAAGGATTACTTCTATAATCAGAAAGTGTATTAGTAAGCAATAACAATAATGGGACAAGTCATCCCAACGCAGGGGGAATCCTGGCTACCCATGATGAAAAAGGAAGTTGGAAAACAGTGATTTCACCATATATCAGCTAGAGTTACCTACATTAAAAAAACTTCAAACCCGCTTTACCCAAACTCTGAAGAAACAGTTTGACAGCTATGTGTAAGCAATTCTAGGTGCCGAGAATACAAGGATGAGTGAAGACATCAGGTCTTATGAGGAGGGGAGAAAAAAGAAATATGCGATTTGTAAACAGTATCACTGGTTAGCAATGTGATATTACCTCACACTTTTGAATAGCTGTTGTCAAAAATACAAAAAATAACAAGCAATGGAAAGGAGCAAAGTGAGAGCCCTTGTACACTGGGGGTGAGAATGTAAATTAGTGTAGCCATTATGGAAAACAGCATGGAGGTTCCTCAAAAAATTAAAAATAGAACACCATATGATCCAGCAATCCCACTACTGGGTATATATCCAAAGGAAATGAAATCAGTATGTCAAAGAGATTCTGCCCTCCACGTTTATTCCAGCACTAGTCACAAAAGCCAAGATATGGAATCAACCTAAGTATCCATTGACAGGTGAATAAAGATCTGTGATATATATATATATATACACAATGGAATACTATTCAGCCTTTAAAAAAAGAAGTAAATCCTGTCATTTGTGACAACATAGATGAACCTGAGGGACATTATGTAAAGTGAAATAAGCCAGGCACAGAAATACAAATACTGCACGCTCTCACTTATGTGTGGAATCTAAAAAGGTCAAACTTGTAGAAACAGAGAGTAGAATGGTGATTATCAGGGACAAGGGAATGGAGGTTGGATAGGTGAAATACGGGTCAAAGGACATAAAATTTCACTTTGACAGGAAAGACAAGCCCAAGAAATTATTGTACGTCATAATGCCTACAGTAGATAACAATATATTGTTAAATTGAAAATTGCTAAGGGGGTATATTTTAAGTGTTTTTACCATCCCCCTGAAGAAAATGGTAAGGATATGACGTAATGCATTGTTAAATCATTACAGTTAGCCACTCCACATTGTACACATACATCAAACCACAAGGTTGTACATCATAAATATATGGACCTTTTACTAATAAACTTTTTAAAATTAAAAATTGTTGGTGGTTAAAAAACTCAGATATTAAATTAAATCATTTCTAAGGTCCCTTTTAGCCCAGGCACTTCATGATTCTAATGCAAGAAAAAGCATAATGACTGTTCTAACAGAGGAGTAAAACAAAATGCTGTTTAGAAGACAGAAGAGAAAGAGTTTAGATTATGGGAAGGGGATGGGCAATGGTTTCCTGGAGAAGGCTACGGTGACAGTAAAGCCGGATTTTGAAGAATGACTAGGATTTAGATAAATAGACATGAAGAAAGAGGTATAAAAAGTAAATAAGTAGAATAGGAAAGGTCCATGAGCAAAGGGTTCTGGGCTCATTACAGAAACAGCAAGTAACTATTCAACCAACAATCCATGCCTGGGTCATGGTATTTCCTGTGGGCAGGCCCTGTATTTAGTATGATGTATGCAGACTCTGGATTTAATGAGACTACATTCTTGCACTCAGCTATCACCTCATCTGGAGGGGGTGGGAAATGGGCTGAGAGCTCTACAATGGCAAGGCTCTAGTCTATTTTTATCACTCTGCACAATAGGTGCTCTATTTGATTGGCAAAGGAATAACCATGCATGAAGCACTATGACACACTCCCATAAAAGCTGTGAACAGGGTGGGTAGGTCACCCATTCCCGTGGCGGGGGCAGGGGGTGGCTGGCACAGGACAAGCGAGCTTCCTAGAGTTGAGTTTGGCAGCATGAGATTCAATGTGGAAGCCAAAATGGTGGGTGAGGAGAGGACGTTTAAGCAGTAGAATTAATATGAAGAGCACAGAGGAAAGTGAAAGCTTAACATATAATGAGAATTGAGAGTATCACCAACACAGCAGTTGCCTGCACTCCAAAGCCATAGTATGGACTAGTGGGCAAAGCGCTGGACTGAGAGTCAAGTGAGCTCCTGTGGGACAGTAAGCGAAGCAAGGGGCCTACCCTGCTCTAAGCACCTGTGACATACTAGGCCTTCACATACTTTATGTCACTGAATCAGCACAATAGCTCTGAGTGGTAGGTACTATTGTTCCTTATTTAGAGATGAGACAACCAAGGTTAAGAAACTTGTCCAAAAATATACCGCAAATTAGTGGCAGAGTTGGAATTCCAACACAGATTTTTCCCCCAAACTCACTTTCTTTTCCTACATGTTCCTAGTGTAATAATAATTTTTTTAAAGGTAGTTAGACTAGATGAGCTAGAGACCCACTTGGCCTTGTGCAAGAATCCCAGAGATGTGACCTTCCTAAACCTTCACCTCCACCATCTCTATAATGTTAGGTGATGTCAGTTAACAAGATCCATAAAGTGCCTCTAACAAGATCTCAGAGTGGAGAAGCCTTTCTCTTGTTAAGGAAAGAAAGAAATATATTTCCTAAGAAATCTCACATTTAAAATACAAACACATACAACTATGAAAGTAGGTTAAGCGTGCAAACTGAAGTGTCATTTGTATTCCTGTACTTGGAGTCAGATGAACCCCAATGTGATGAGCAGAGAAACAACATAAAACAGTCATGTGGTCACAAACAGGGGGGTCACCACCTGTCAGCAAGAGTTAACTACTGAACCCAACTGTGACCTCCATTCTAAAAAACTCCATCTCCATCAGGTTGGATTTAAACCCACCGCCCCAAACAGAGAAAGAAGTACCTACCTCTACCTCCCTGGTTTCATCTTCTATAGCATTACTTATCAAGTCTGAATCCTGCAAATAGGGCAGTTTGGCTGGACAACAGTAGCCCGATGGCTAATATCGAAACTAACTCTGCCTTCCATCTTTGTAGCTGGCACACTGTACAAAAGGACTTATCCATAAATCACCTCCCAAAAACCCTGGGATCAGAAAGTTACATATTACTACCACATGTGAGATGACCAAGTCAAGACCTAGAGAGGATGTGAGATACAACCAGGGAACAGGAAAGACAGTGCCATCGCTGGGCTTCCAGTCTATGTCTTTCCACTCTTAATTTTGAACTCAGATTATCCAACATCATGGCCAGAGACACAATCCTCTCTGCTTCCTTCCACTCTAGGTCAAGGGGGCAAACTCCTCTAAGTAGACAGCCTGGAATCAAAGCCATCTTCTGCTTTTCCAGGAAGGAAAAAATAGGTACTTACCTGAAGTCAAATTGTCCTAGGTGAGGGCTAAGAGTGTACCTGCATCAGCATGAAGCACACCTGTTTACACGGTAGTCAGCATCCCACACCTGGCTTTTCTGAGATTTTTAGCCTCCACGAACATCCTTCTCTCACTCTGCTAGAATCATGGCTCATTCACTAATTAAAGGGTATTACACACTTCATTGCACATCAGCTAAGAACTTGGAATAAGGAAGCTTATTCTACAGCATTAGCACTGGAGATGCCGCTAGGTAAGCTTTATAGGGAAGAAAGAAAAAAAAAATAACAGAGAAAAGCCATCCACTTGTGACAGCTCTTCCCCCCTGCCTAACTTCCCTAATAAGTCAGCTACCACACTTAGAGAAAGAAGTCACCTAGCATGGTACAGCCCCAGACAGAGGCTCATAAATAAGCCAACTGGAGAGGGTTGCACAGCAGAGAATGAATAAGAGAAGGCTGACCAGGTGGCTTCTCCAACAGCCACCTGTCCAGGCTCTCTGCTCTCTTCTGGTACAGCAGCCCAATAATAAGGATGCTTATATCCCAGGCCAAAAAAAGACAGAGAGACAAAGGGTGAGTTGAGAGGACTCCTCACTGTAAGGTTTGAGCAAACTCCGCATCATGTTCCCTCTAGCAAAGGCTCAGTACTGCTGCCCACTGTGCCCAGCTGGGGGCAGAGACCAGCCTCCCTGCTGGAGCTTCCTTGGGCTGTCCTGGAGTAGATGCTTTTTCTGACACTCCCTGAACAACGTGAGCAGCAGCCCTGAGGCTCACCCCCTTTTCAATGCTGGGGAAGGTCGTACATTGAGGGTCAGCCCAAGCAACGAACACTCAAATAAATTAGTCTTGAACTTGGTGAGGACAGCAGATAATGACACCTCACTGACAGAGCAGTAAACCTTCTCCACAGGCAATTTCACTATTTGGGAAACATTACAAAGAGGTCAAAAGTTCATGAGACCTTTAAGGCCTGACCTTAAAGGCCTCTTGGGACCCCAGCAAGTCAAATGATCAGCCAAGTATAAAACAGTAGCCTGGGGTCAAAAAAACATTTACTTCTAAATGGAACTTAGACATGGATTCAGAAGAAGCCACCAGTTGGACATGCAGTCTGGAGGAAGCTAGAAAACTCAACCCAGAGTCTGCTACCTATTACAGTTTCTCTCTGTGTCACCCTCTGTGTCGTCTGTGTATTCCATGTGTGTTCAGGCAGATAGAGGAACAGCTGAGTGCATTTCCAAGCTGCACGGTGCAGTGGTGAAGCTGAGCGTTGCCAGGCGCTAGAAAGAACGGGGTGGAATATAGTGATGGCTTCAGCCTCCAAAAATAAGGCATTTTCTCTATCTCTCCTCAAGCCACCTAAGACATCATTTGTGCATGACATGTTTCAGGATCCTGTTTTCTCCATTTAGAAAGGCTTCCAATATTACTGGTCCCTTCCCCCAGCTCAGACCGGCTTTCTCTTCAGCATACACTACTGCTGATCTTGCTGTGCTCTCCTTACCAGGTTGAAAAGGATAATACAAAACAGCTCCTACAAGAAACGGAGTTCTAGCACACAGACGGCGAGAGGGAATGCTCCCAGCACTCTGGGCTTTTCCAGGATGAGAGATAGCCAACAGCAATCACAGAGGCTGCAGGCAGACTGGTTATAGCATTAAAAGAACCTCAGAGCAAGAGGCTGGTGAATCCAAGAGGGGGTGGGGAATGGACACACCACAGGAAAGGTAAGAAGTGTCTTCATTAAGCAGAGGACTCCAGACAAGTGCTGATATCACAAGTCAGTCCCTTCCCAACTGCTATACCTGCCATTCCCAACTTGCAATTGCATTTTGGCTCAAGGTTCTGAGACTCAAAAGCTCTCAATCCTCCCTAAGGCAGCTATGGGGGAAGCAGCCACACAGCACTTCTGGACGGTCCCACGGCCCCTGATGCCCAGACTTGCCTGGCATCAAGGAGAAGTCAGCAGCTGCTGTCTGACCTATTATGCCAAGTTATGCCTAGGAGCCCACTAACTGGGCAGAGAACCCTGACAGCAATACTTCTCCTCTCAAGCTATCCTCTCTGGCTCTCCAGAAAGCCCCATCCTGAATGTAAGCCACATCCCCCTCCACTTTTCCTTTTACTCAGCTCCACACTCCTCCTCCAGGCTTTCCATTCCCACAGCTGTTCGCCCCCTCCCTGCACCCCTCCTCCTGCATCCACGTCGTTAAGCGATTATACATAGAGAAAACCAAGCCTTTGAGTTCCAAGCCAAAGCTCCCAGACAAGGCAGCCGGGACTGGTTCACCCTCACAGGCATCGCCCTGACCACCTTGCACACGTGCCTCCGCCCAGACCCTCCCCTCTGCCCAAGCACTCTGAACATCTCTTGGCTTCAACCTGCCGACAGATCAGATGGAGCCTTGGGGTCCCTGGCCTCTCCCCACATGGAGCTCAGAATTCACACAAGAAAAGGAAGCAAGGAGACTTCCACACCTCTGCAGCATCACCTGCTCCAGCAAGCTCCCAAACCACTGTAGCCAGGCAGGCTGCCTGGGCCCCACACCCCCTTCTCTGACGGCTTTAGCTCCAGCCCAGCCCACAGGATGCAGTGCCTGATGCCACTTCCGAGCAGAGAGGGACACACACACACACACACACACACAATGCCACCTCATCAATGACAAGCTGTTCCAATTACACAGCTTGGACACCAAGCGCACCGGACAACAGCCCAGTCCTCCTCTCTCTGACTGGGAGGAAGCCAATTCAGCACGTCTGAAGAAGTGATCCCCCACTGCAAGCCCCCGCTCACCCTCCATATCTGAACTGACAGCAGTGCTCCATCCTGGCCAGTAGCCTTCGCTGCAACCAGCTCCCACAACTCTGACCAACCACCCTCGTGGCCATCGGCGGAGGCACTCCTCTCTCTCCTGTCCCAAAGCACAAGGAGACCCCAAACCAAGCAGGAGACCACCGGCGCACCACGTCTCCAGAGGACCAGACAAAGTAAGCTGAAAACCAAGTACTCACTGTTGTGAAGTCCTGGTGGCCGCACTCCTGCCCTTTGAACCTGCAGTAGAGCATCATATCCTTCAGGTCATGGCCCACGCGATGCAGGAACTCCAGCATGCTGAACTGCTTGGGTTTGTAGTGTTTGAAGTTGGCCTTCTGCCGCAGGGCCTCCAGCACGGAGGGGTCAGCCAGATGGGGGTCTGGGATCTGCAGGTTGACGTCGAGCAGGGCCAGGAGCTCCCCGGCGTGGTACAGGTCATTGGTGGTGAGCCTGGAAAACCGGAAGCCATTGAGGTTACAGAGGGTCACAGCTGGGAAGACCAGGCTTTGAGCCACCACTTCGTCCACCTTGGTGACGTGCTGGTAGGAGAAGTAGTAGGACACCCTCTCCGAGCTCTCCACCAGCAGCAGGCCCAGAGAGCCCACGAAGGCCACTGCCCAAAGCACACGCCGGATGGTCAGTGGCCCATACACGAAGATGTGGCGGATGCCGTGGAGGGTGGAGGTGTTGGCGAAGATCTGGATGCTAGAAGGTTGCAGGCTGCCCTCACTGGGGCTCTCCTTGAGGTCCATCGGGACCCTGTGCAGTTCCGCAACTGGCTTCAGGTCGATCGAATTTCAGAGAAGAGTTCCCAGTCCTCGGGCTCTGCTTAAACCTTGACGTTCAGGGGAAGAGAACGCAAGGCAAGCATCAGGCCAGACGCTGTGAGTTTATCCTGAGAGCCCAGCCGCACGCTGACAGGGGTGAGTGTTTATGTAAAACCCATTCAAACTCTAGCTCCTGATTTTTTCCAGGCGATAAGGAGGGCTGGTTTTATTTAGGGAGACACCAAGGTGATGTGGAAGAGCTGTGGGTGGGAAGGGAGAGCTTAGCCAATGGAAATAAAGTCCTCCCCCCTACACACGCCACTAGAGACAAGATTAAAAGCGAGAGCGAGGGAGAAAATGCTTAAAACAAGTCGCTGAGCTGCTCGGAGCCTGTTAACCAGCGCATAATGCCCCACGTTCTCCATCCTGGGGGATGTCAGGGCGGCCACGCTGATGCACTGCGGTCGGGCGCAGCGGCACAGCCTTCAGAGCCGCCGCCGCTCGCTTCCTTTCCCCATGATGTTTTGGACTCCGGTTGCCGTTTCTCGCCGCCGGCCTCCGTCCCTCTTCTCCTCCTCCTCCAGGCCCCCTTTTGTGGGCAGAATTCCAAATACCAGCGGCCGCGGCTAGCACTGGGGAGAGGAGGCAGCGCGCGGCGCGGAGAGGCAAGGACCGGCATGCGGAGACTGGGGACGGAAGCGGGGGGCCCAGGCCGGGGCTCCATTCTCCCCCCGCCCCCGCCTTCCGGGAAAAAGGGACAAACCCCCAGGTCGCAGAGTCCGCCGGCTTCCTCCGCCCCAGCTCCGGGTCCCTGCTAGGCTGGCTGCCTTGCGGGGGACGGGCAGGGCGGGGGAGAAGGGCTGGTGGGGGCTGGGGACTTTCTCCAAGTTTTCTCTTTAGCCTTTTTTTGGAGAGCGCTAGTTGGGGTTTCGTGGGGACTGACCTGACAGCCTGTCACCCCGGGTGGAAGGAAGGCAGTGCTAAACTCCCAGGAGCCAGGTGTGAGGTTGGAGGCGGCGTTCCTTTGCTTCAGTGTCTGGGATCCCAGGTGAAACCCAGCCTGGGATCTCCAGAGGGGAGAATGCTAAAAATGCAGAAGGAAGGGGGCGATCTCAACCCACAGTGCCTCTGCTTTAGGCAGCAAGGGAGCATTCTAGGGGGAGCAGCCAGGAGACCCTCCTGAGACAGAAAAGCCAGGTTGCCCCCGGCGACCCAGAGAAAAAGCAACAAGTAGTCCCCTCCCCTACCCCCACAGAGTCTGTATTTGAAAGAGAAAGGCAACTGGGGTGTGTGTCTGTCTGTCTGTCTGTGTGTATTCTGACCCTGGATTTGTCAGATGGAAGCACAACTGGAACTAAACGTAGGAGCAAAGAATTAGGCTTTCAGCCGCCTACCTCTTTTTTCCCGAAATTCCAATGGCAATCAGCTCCTGCTAACAGGTGAGTGTGGTCTGCCCTCTTGCCCCATGCCAGAGCTCAAATGGCTAGAACGTACTGAATCAATCATAAATCCCTTTCAGGAGGAAGGGAAGAGAAAGTCTGAGTGGCCATCCCAAGCTACACTGCCAAGCTAGGGCAGAGCCACATGGAGTCACCTTGATGAGGCAAACTCTCATCTTCAGGGCTTTCCAGGTGTCAATCATATTCCTTGGATGATGTTGGAGAAGAAGGCAGCTGAGGGCACGTCCTTCTAGGTTTAGCTCTACTCTGAAATGTGTTCTTATCCCATCTGGACCCCTGCTAAACCAGATCCCCTGATAGTAACATCCAGGTGCACTCTGAGGCAACCTGTAGCATTAAATTGGTAATTTATTGACCCTGGGATCTCAGATAGCAGAAGCCTCACAATCAAGCACAAATGGCAAAGGCTGGTAAACCTCACAGATTTGTTAACTGAGAGGTCCTGGATTCCTGGGATACAATACAGGTTTTTAAAGCGGAAGGACCAAAATTAACAGAGGTCTACCATGTGTCAGGACCCGTGTGAGGGTGTCATATCATCTTACTTATCCCTCTTAACTACCTTGATAGGTGTGTGTTCTTGTTATTATCCCTATTGCACAGGTGAGGAATCTGGGACTCACAAAAGTAAAGTGCCATGCCCAAGTTACAGTTAGTGGTGTCAGAGGTAGGACTTAAACTCAGGCATATTTGTCTCCAAAATGCAGGTTGATAAAGCAAATCCAGAACACTTTCTCAAATTTAGGAAGGGAGCAAGCCTTTCTATGCTTTGCCCCTGATAACATACACACACACTCACATACATACACATGAGTTCCTCACTGGTACAAAACAGCTCTATGCCTTTTTTTTCTACCACATCACATCTCTGTTGTCCTTTTTTTTTTTTTTTTTTTTTTTTTTTTTGCCCCAGCTCTAGGCCCTCTCCTGCAGGAAGACTTCCTGAATTCATCTGCTAATCTTCAGCTCATCCACCTGTTTAATAGGTATGTTGGCCTCTAACTGTGTAGCAGGCATTGTATGGTTTTGGGAAAACAAGCATAAATGAGATACATGTACTGCCTCCTGCCTTTGATAACTCAAGGATCAGTGGGGAAGGAAGCAGAGATAGGTACGCACACAATTCCCTGCTCCACAGTGTGGACAGCGAGAGAAGCAACATGGTTCGTGGATTCCTGGTATTAGCACGGCCCAGCTGGAAATCAGGAGCTCCAAATCCCTCGATGTTCCTCCCACCTCCAGTCCTCTCCCAGTCCACGTTCCACCCTCCTCCTCACCAGCCCAGATCTGTTTTCTCCATGAAGGTTCTTCTTTTCACAGAATCATATTTTCTCTCAGCTCACATCCCAGGTATGTTTTTTCATGTGTGCAGCGATGGGACTTGGAGTTGCTCTAATTATTCCTTTCCCATTTAGACCCTTTGACTGCTTACCTCTACCCCTCCCTATTTGTTTGTTTTGAGGATTACAAACATAACATAGTGGGATAAGGTGGTAAAGTCACCCAGGCCTGAATTTGTATCTCCAATCTGCTCTGCCTCATATTGCTCTGTGACCTTGAGGGAAGTGACTAAACTTCTCTGAACTTCAGTTTCTCCATCTCCAAAATGATGGAGCTTAGAATGCCTGCCTCATAGAACTTTTGTGCAAATGAAATGAGATATAAAGTGTCTGGTACAATTTAGAAACTTAGCAATTGAATTATCTTGATGACTATGAAGAGAACATTCTTTTTTGATGTTGGCGCTCTCTTACAGATGATTGGGGAACCATTTAAAGCTCTAGAAGAAATCATTTGCCCAGAGCAGTGTTTACCTGTTAGTGTCACCATCCCTTCCCATAGACCAGGGTCAAACACACTCCTCATGCTGTTCTGCTTCCTGTTGATGGCCTTAAGGTCTTCTGAAGTAGCTCTTGACCAGAGCTTTCCAAGAGGGTGAGGAAATTTAGGTGGGAGGCAGGGACTAGAGGAGAATAGCCCTAATGGTGGATTTCACAGCTGGGCACTTGGCTCTGTGCTTGACATTTGGCATATGTTATCAGTAACTCTGAGAGGAGGGTACTGCCAAGCCCATTTTACAGATGTGAAAACTGAGTACAGAGAAAAGAGCAACTTGTCCAATGTCCCTCAGCTGAAAAGTAGCAGAGGGTTTAAATGTCAAATGCAAATATGTCTGAGTCTGAAGGATGTGGACCACAAACTCAGTAAAAATGCTTCAACAAGACCTCAGTAGCACAGACCATGATGGCAACAGTCTTGAACAGGAACTGAATTATAGAATTTTCTTCAAGAAATACTGCTATAACATTTTCTAGCATATGTAGCAATTCAACCTGATGGCTAATAAAATGTTTCTACATATCTCTTCTTAAAATCCCTCTTTAATGGATAATACTCATTTGCAATTAGCAGTATGGTTTACATAATAACATCAGATATCCTATGATTCTTAAAAATGTTTTTGTGTTACTTAGTTAGTTAAACATTCCCCTCTTCGATCAGATTTACAATACCTATTTCCTTGGCACTAGAGGTAACAGGTTGGTTTTAGAGCGGGTCAATTTTGTCCAGATTTTTAAGCACTGACCTAATTTTGTATAATTATGGTCTTTTTGGTGAAGTATATGACAACACATTAAAGAACTTTTCAGACAAACTCATTTGCAAATCAGGCAATTTAACCCCTTATTAGACTACATGCCCAGATTTCTGCTGTGGCAAGTTTATTCACTTATGAATAAATAAATAAAGTCAGGAAGTAATTTACTTTCTATGACCCTGAGATTGCTACTCTGAGATGCAAGGAGGGGGACCCTCTTCTAACCCTGGGGAACCTAAGGCCAGCCCTGAGCCTGGTTTCTGGGGAGGGTCAAAAGCTCAGAGTACAGCCTCCTACCTCTGCAAAGAGTAACAGGCAGGAGAGTTAAGGAAGCTGGGCTCTGATCAGCTCAGCTCGAATGCTAATTTGCTACTTAACGTATGCTAGGTACAGGCCACTATCACCATCACCTCCTAATAATTAGGGGGAAAAAACCATTCTTTTCTAATAAACAAATGACTTTATAATTGGAAACTCGGTGATCTTAAAATACAACTTTTCCCTGTGGTTTGTCATTGCCATAAAGAAGAGTTAAAGATCAACTATTGTAAAACCAAAGTGTCTCTGTGCTGTTGGTTGGTTTATAAATAAACACCTCATACAACAGGTATTCCCGTTTGGTTACCCGGTGAACACTTAGCAAGTAATTTGTCATGAGGAGTATACCAGGGAAGGGTGTGAAGCAAAGCCAGACATTTAATGGGTAGTTTACTGAGATTTTATTTATAGCTGGTTTTCTTTTTTCTTTCCAGGCAAAAACTACAGAACCAGTCCACACTGAGTGGGCCTCTGGGGCTCCCACTGCCAGCTGACCTGAACCCTAGAAGTGAACCCATGTTGCTTTGTGGCTTCAGGAATCCTGGTAACATCACTGTGCTTTTTTTTTAAATTATTTGTGCTAAATCATTCCTAAGGCCCCTCCTCCTGCTGCAATTTGACAAGCCTTGACCAAATCATAAACTCTCAATTAATGGGATAAAACTGAGTTTGAATCTAGGATTCTGGTCATTAACCCCATGTCACCATCTGCTCGAGCAGTTTGATGGCAGGGCCAGGTGAATTCTAATCACCCAACACTTCTTAAACTGCAGATTCCTTCTTCTTCGCCCCTGCTGACTCAGCCTCTCTGAGGTGGGGCCTGCAAAGGCTCTTTTCCTTGACAGTGTTATTGCAGGCAGCTCTAGGAACCCACCCAGGACCAGACCTGATAAGGAGTTCCTCCTATGCAGCAGGCATGCCAGGTCGGTTTGTGGAGTTTCATACTTGCATTTTCCTCTGCCTGGAGACCTCCTTGTAGCTAGCTTCTTCTGTGTCACAGTCCCCAGAGGGGTCTTGTCTCCCTATCTCCACCCTCCACACTGCTCACTATTCCAAGTTTCCTTTTCTACCCAGTACTAATCATTTTCTGCAATTCATCTCATCTTTTTGTGAACTATCTGTTGGTCCTACTGGAATATAAGTCTCCACATGGGAGCAGAGACCCTGCATGGCTTGTTAGAAGCTGTATCCCCAGCATTGAAGCATATGAGGGATGCTCAGAAATATAAGAATTGATGAACAAATGAACACATGAGTGAATTCATTCAGGTCTGATGCTGAGGCTGCCTCTTTGAGATGAAAGAATGGGGGACGCTCTTCTAATCCTGGGGAACCTGGCACCTTCCCTGAGCCTGATTCCTGAAGCAGGTGAGAGGCACCTCCTACCTCTCAACCCTGTCTATTGTTACCCCCATTACCAAGGGAAGACCTCACTGGAGCTCAGAGTCAGTGCAAGGGTGAAGAGGAGTCTGTACACCCAGAGAATCTCAGCTGAGGTTACTTGATTTTAAAAAGCCCAGACTTAAGGAGCTATTGACCAAGTATGCCTAAGACCAAGTAATCTCAGCTGAGGTTACTTGATTTTAAAAAGCCCGGACTTAAGGAGCTCTTGACCAAGTACTCCTTAGCTTCAGTGTCTCCAAAACCACAGGTGCAGGTAAAAGTTGAACTGAATGTTGTTTAGCTACCCTATTTAAAAAATTGTTTTTGTTTGTTTCCTGAGACAGGATCTCACTCTGTTACTCAGGCTGGAGTACAATGATGTGGTCATAGCTCACTGTGGCCTCAAACTCCTGGACTCAAGCTTTCCTCCTTCCTTAGCCTCCTGAGAAGCTGAGACTACAAGGTGCCATCACATCCAGCTAATTTTTAAAATTGTATTTTGGAAATGGGGGGTCTCCCTATGTTGCCCGGGTGGATCTTGAACTCCTGGCGTCAAGGAATCCTTCCGCCTCAGCCTCCCAAAGCACTGGCCACAGGCATGGGCACTGCACCTGACCTAAAGAGTTACTTTGTCTTCACTTCTAGCTTGCAGTGGATTGCTTATCTTGGCACTTCCCATGCCAGCTTCTCTCCACTTTCCAATCTAACAGGATAATGATGTCATACAGAAATAACTTACAGTAGGTATTTAGCAAATGCTTGCTGGTGTGCAATATGAAATAAAATTCACAAGAGGAATTCCAAACTGTTTCTTATCCTCAATTCATTTTTTAATAACCAAAAAATTATTCTGAAATTTGAGTCCTCGCCCTTCAGTATAAAATCAGTAGCTTTTAATTTTCCTTTATTTGCTTTAAAGAGACACACCTGACCAGGTCGGGTGGCTCACGCCTGTAATCCCAGCACTTTGGGAGACTGAGGCAGGTGAATCATGAGGTCAGGAGTTCAAGCCTGACCAAGGTGGTGAAACCCTGTCTGTACTAAAACTACAAAAATTAGCCGGGCGTGGTGATGCGCACCTGTAATCCCAGCTACTTAGGAGACTGAGGCAGGAGAATCACTTGAACCTGGGTGGCAGAGGTCACAGTGAGCAGAGATTGTGCCACTGCACTTCAGCCTGGGTGACAGAGTGAGACCCTTGTCTTAAAAAAAAAAAAAGAGAGAGAGAGAGAGAGACCTATACAGTCCCTTAGTCATGTAAGGGCTGACCCTTCCCCACTGGTCTAAAGTGGGGCTTCTGGACCATGCCTGACCACAGCCATCTGATCCTGAAGAGCCTTTAACCCAGTACCTCTATTTAAAGAAACAAAAGTCCCTCCTAAATAAACAAAGTAGGCCTGGCTCAAATCCCTCCAATAGGTAAAAGAAAGTACCATTCCCAGGAGCAAGAGACTTGGATTTCTGATTTTATTTCATGTTGTTTCCCTTCCTCAAAGGTGTGAGACTATCCCACCCCACTCCTTTCCTATTCATCCTCCAATGGATGTTTTTTTCTGTAAATCATTTTTATTTTCTATTTTTGTCTGTATGTGTTCTCTTCTTGCAGTCTACTTCTGCCCTTCTTTCCCCTGGGAAGGAAAAATAGAAGAAAGAAGCCATCTCTGTTTGCTTTCTCTCTGTCACTCAACGTCTGGAGCCAACTGCTTCACAAATAAAGAAAAGTGCACAGAGAGTCCCTGAAGCCCACCATCAACAGACAGGCTTTCAACAAAACTGTATCTGCACCACCTTAGCTACAGCTACACTCTACAGAAAATGGGGAGAGAGGAACAGTGCTAAGAGAAGTTTGTCCTTGCCTGGTTTCTGGGTGGAACTTCCTCTCCCCCTTGTGTTCTACACGTGTGGTTACAGCTGCCTCTGATCTTTGGTGACCAGCGGTTGGCAGTGGTGGTATTTTAGCATACCTTGATCATCGTGCTTATTACACAGCCTCCTTTACTCATCAACCCCACCTACCTTCTCCTAGCCATGCCCCCCACCTCCTCCCGTCTCTATCCACCTCTCTGCTGTTTTAAAAAGTACTTAAGTGTGTACAGATCACAGTGTACTCTTTGTGTGCCCATTCACATTCGATGACTTCCATAACCCCCGTACAACTAGTTGTGTATTCGTTTTAATTCACTTTATTTCCTAGCTCTTTCACAAAATAAAATGAAATAAAAGTAATGAAATGGAAATAAGACAAAAATAGAATTGAAGGGCAAAGGAGAAATGCATCTATGTTTTTAATAACGTTCATCTTTCTCCATGCATCAGTATGCATACTATTATGAATTCATTACACATATTTTAACATGCAGGCACTACATGGGGGTGTGATGTCTACATACCACCTATATAGTGGTAGATACTGCAAAAGGACATAGAAAAAGTAAAAAGCATAGTCTCTACTCTCCTGGGACTTTTCCTCTCATGGACAAGGCACTCATAATGTCCCACTTGATGTGAAACTCTTAGTAGTCATGATCCTATTTGATTTCCATAAGCAGAAGAGGGGTCACTGTTTCCATGTTATGCGAGAGGAAACTGAGGTTCAGAGAGTGGAAGGACACTGATGAGATAATAAATAGAACTGGGGTTCAAATCCTGGTTTCCTGACTTAACATTTCACGTTCTTACCACTCTGTCATTATTCATTAAGCAAGTTTCTCCACAGACAACTCACAGAGCCACAATGTATGAAACAGCATGGTGATGCCACTAGACGGGTCATCATCAGAAGATGTGGCCCGAGGGAAGAGAAAACAAGAGAGCTGGAGGGAGCAGAGAATGCATCAGGGAAGGGCTTGGCCATGCAGTTCTAACAGGGAGGTCCTTCCTTTCAGCCCCCGAATGTCCCTGTGTGTCTCATCTAAAAAGCGAAAATGGAGGAGAACTAGAGCTTATGGTTGAAGGCGTGAGAATGAGGTGTCTTTTCCCTCTATCTCTATAATATACAAGTATAAATACTATATATACATATGTATATGTGTTCCTTTTTTCTGTATCTGATTATGCATGCAATTTAGCAAGGATTTATTGCCTAATTTTGGTCTGGGCAATTTGCTAACACAATGTGGGAGGATACCAAGAAGAAAGGGACACAACCTCATTGTTCCCAGACACTCCTGGGGGTGGGCAAGACAGGGTGTCTGTGCATACTGCTGGGAGGGCTCTGGATTAGGGGACATCAGGAGACATGACATTGAAATGTTCTACTCAGTTCTCTGTACAGATTGGATTTCCATGGAAGAAAGGAAATCAACATGTATTGGGAGTCAACATCTCATTCAGTCCTATGAGTTTATTCTGCCTGTTTTTCAGACAAGGAGACTAAGGTTTCAAGAGGGTAAGTAAATCGCCCACAGTGTCACTGCTGATGTGAGAATGAGCTTCAGGGTCACTGAATCATGCTGCTTCCCAGGTTTCTTGTAAGGGCTTCAAGTGTTGTGGGTAAGGGTTTGGGTGCTGCTGTCAGATGACTGTGAGTTTAAAGCCTGAGCCCACCCACACCAGCTATGTTACTTGAAACATGCTATTAAACTTGCCTAAACTTCAGTTTGCTCATCTGTAAGATAGGAGCAGTAACAGTGCCCACCTCATAGGACTGATGGGAGGATGTGATGAGCTAAAGTGTATAAAGTACCAATAAGTATCTAATAAAGTTCAGTAACTATGTCACCATTGATACCACTGTTATAATCACTACTGTTGTCTAAGGAGACCCAGGTGACATGAAGCTATTATGCCCTGTGGACTTGAGATCTTGAATTAGGGTTTGATTATGAGACCAGACAAGCAGTGGGATTTAAATATTCATAGACCAGAGTCTATCTAGGTCTCATGGGACAAGGAAGGGACCCTCACAATTGATTTCCCTGAGCTGGGAGGGGAAACTCTGCTAGAGGCATTTGCACCTTACTAAGCATCTCTGGTGTATCAAGCTCTCTGCTACCTTGTGAGCATGTAATGTTCATTAAGACATGTTCCCATGAGCTCTGGTCCAGCTTCTACCAGTATTTAGCTGGACCACTGGTTTCTCCTAAGACAAACACAGGAAGCAGGTGACTTCTGTACTCCCTTGTAGACCTAGTCCAGCCCTTGGTGGTTCTGTGAACAGTCACTCACCCAGGGTCTGTCCAATAGAAGTGCCAGCAGTCTTCCCAGGGGAGAGATTAGAAGACTCTTGCTCCTTCATCCTCTGTGAGGGTTGAGAGCTTGAACAGCCTCCAGCCTGGGCCAAGTGTTCTTGGAGGATGCACTTCCTTACCCCTGTCCCTCATCAGTGCCTCCTGTAAGAGCCCCACATGCTTTCTGAAAATTGACTCCTATATCCATATATCTCTACCACTCCTCAAACCAAACTGCCAACCACCTCTAAGGCAGCTATTGATTTCACGGACCATAATGGAGTGTGTTCTGTGTGTAGTCACAGCACTAAACATCAGAAGGGATTCAAAGAGGAATCAGGCTAATGCCTTTCATCCAAGGAGCTGGCAGATGGATGAGCCAGACTGGCATGCACACAGTCAGCACAAGGGTATAGTCTGCGATGGAGCTGGGTGTGCAGGGAACTGAGAGAGGAATTGGCATCCAGTTTCCAATCCTAGTGCTATAGCTGACGTTAAGGTATTCTATTACTCTCTCCAGACACAGCCAACTTTAGTCCTCAAGGTAAACACTTACTCTATGCCAATAACTATGCCAAGGATGTATATGTGTTATATTAATTAATGAGAGTTTCTCAACCTCAACACTATGGACACTTTGGGCTGGATAATTCTTTGTTGTGGGAGCTGCCCTGTGCATTGCAGGATGTTTATCAGCACCCCTGGCCTCTGTCCACTAGACACCAGCAGCACCACCTCCCTTCCCCAGTTGCAACAACCAAAAATGTTTGCAGACATTGTCAAATGTCCCCTGAAGACAAAGCCCCCCTCAGTTGGGAACCACTAAGGGAATTCTAATATAGACCAATGACAAAGGTACAATGATCATTTCTACTTTACAGTAAACCAAGGCATAACAAGGTTAAAAATCAAGTCATGTAGCTAGGAAGAGCTGGGAGCAGGGCCAATCTGTTTCCACAGCCCTTACGCTTACTGTCCTTCCTGCTTTGCCTATCTCTGCACGCGTGGTGCTGAGGATTCTGTAATACTCAATAAACCCATGCAAAGGTGGACCATTTCTTACAGCAATCCCTACTGTTTATACTACATTTACTACCTTACCTTCTGTAAACCACACTACAACTCTGCAGTGTAGCTCCTGCTCCCATTTTATAAAGGAACACACTGAGACCTGGACTGACAGGAGGGGGTGGTCCCAAGTCACAGAGCAGATCAGCCACCAGAGGCTGGCTTTGGGCCCACATCTTGTAATTCTACACTCTGCAATACTCAGAGAGTTGAGTAAACACCGATTAAACTATGGGAGGATGTCAGGCTGGCAGGCAACTTAATTAAAAAAAAAAAAGGCAAATCCAGCATGATGGATATATTTAGCAGATAAATTATTATGTGATGGTATAAAAATGGATCAAGGGAGAGCACATGAGATTGCAAGCCTGACTGTGTGAAAGACAGGGAAGGCACGTGGAGAGTGTCAGGTACATTTAATTAACTTTGCTGGGAAAACAGTCAGAGGCTGCCACCTGAAACCAAAACACTCATGGGCTTCACTTAAAGTCACAACATATGTAGTCCTATTGGGGAGAGTCAAAATCCGATAAAGCTTGAAGTCATTGATTAAAACAGTTTCAATGCTCAAATGCTTTGGTGGGTAAACCCAATTCTCAAATGTATATGGGATAACCAGGAATGCATTTGTGGGCTGTGTGATCCATAAGCTCACTGACATTAAAATGCCCCACTCAGTTTTCTGTTCAGATGTATTTCCACAGAGAGAAGGAAATCAACATGTATTGAGAGTCAACATCTCATTCATTGCTGTGAGTTTATTCTGCCTATTATAGACAAAGAGACTCAGGCTTCAAGAGGGCAAGTAAATTGCCCATACTGCCACTGCTGGTGCAGGAATGAGCTTCCGGGAAGAGTCAGGTTCATTGAGTCATGCCACCACCAGGTACCTCGTGAGGCCATCCAGTCTTGTGGCTAAGGGTTTAGGTGCTGCCATCCAGATGACTGTGAGTTTAAATCCTGGGCCCAGCCACACCAGCTATGTTACTTGAAGTATGCTATTGAACTTGCCTAAACTTCAGTTTGCTCATCTGTAAAACGGGAGCTATAATAGTGCCAGCCTCATAAGACTGATGGGAGAATGTACTGAGCTAAAGTGTGTAAAGCACAGATAAATATCTAATAAAAGCTTGGCAATGATAAGATGCCATTATTAATATGGTTACTATAGTGCTAGTGTCCAGAGGAGCCCCATGTGGTGTGGAGCTATACCCTGTGGACTTAAGATCTCTCTTTATTCCATGCGAAATGGAAAGTGTACAGTCATGAATCCGGGTTCAAGTGTGAGAGCAGACAAGTAGTGAGATTTAAATATGCATTAGCAGGGGGTTCATCTAGGTCCCTGGAGACAGGCGAGGATCCTCAGGATTAATTTCGGGGCCTTTTCCCTGAAATGGGTGGGGAAACTCTGCTATGGTCATGTACATCTTATTAAGCACTGCTTGACATCCTCCCTACCACAAAAGTGCTGTGATTTCAAGATTTCCTTCTTTTACGGGAAAACCATAGCACAAGAATCTACACTGCAAACCTTACACCTACTTAAGCCCAGAAGGAGCCTGTTACTTCATAGAAGAATCTTATTTTGCCTTCAGAAGAGGCAGTTATCAAGTGCTTGCTGGACTTCAGCTGTTTTCACATCCATTTTATTTTGAAACTCAACTGCCCTGCAGACCTTGTGATCCTTGAGTGATAGGCGAGGCACCTGAGAACATGGGAGTGAATGCACATGCTCATGGCTTTCCTGGAATTTGCGGCACTGGAAAATGGAAGGTAGGTGTTTCTGGGTCTCAGAAATTTGCACATCAGAGCCCCTCCTAAGGGATGTCACATGTGGTCGGGAAGATGGAGAAGGTTCAAGGGGCCTGTTTGTCTAAATAGGATATGGGAGAAACATGGGAAAGAATCATTCTCTTCTCCATTTCAGAGTAAAATCTAAAGCTCTTTCAATGCTCCAAATCCACACTCTGATAGAAACTTCACGTACTTATCCAATTTATTCCTCACAACCTGGTAAATATTGTTATCCTCATTCTACAGGTGAGCCATTGAAGGGCCCATCTCTGGTAGCAAGTGATAGAAACAGTATTTGAGCCCAGAGCTGATTCCTAAACCCTCACTGGCCCCACTCTGTCATCTCCTTAGTACGCCTGTCACAATGCAATATCCCAGATATGTTTTATATTACTGATTTCTCTCATGGCTTGTCTGCCTTCCCACCTAGAATAGGAGCTTTCAGAAGATCGAGACCTGGGGCTTTCTTCTTCATGCCAGTTTTCTAGCATCAAAAACAGCTCTTAACACATGATAAAGGCTCAATTAATATTTGTTGAATTAATGAATGAGGCTTATAACAAACTATTGTGCTTCCTGATTTTTCAGAAGTGTATCTGAGTCTTTTATACAGAGATATCCAAGCAGGAGTGGAAGAATTTTTTTAAAAAAGTAACAAAGTCAGGCCTAGTCGATAGTCCGAATGCCTCATTATAATATAACATTTTTCCCCTCTCTCTCAAAACAGGAGAATTAGCTCACTAACTATTATATAAGCTCTTTAAGGACAGGGAACAAGTCTAATTGAGCATTACATCCTCAAAGACTGCTAGAAATCTCAGTACATCAGAGATGCTAAAAACTATGGAAAGAAAAAGATATCCTCAAAGAAACAAAACATCAGCGCATATTCTTCTTCTCATTCAACTATCCGCTGATTTACTTTCATGGGCCAGGCTCTTGGGTACAATGTGCATGAGGCAGTTCAGGTCTCCACCCTCCTGGGACTTGGTCTAACTAGTGCTTCTGCACAAATGAGCTTCCAACAGTTACATATTCTCTAATATTGCAAGATGAACCACAGGCCGTTAAAGAAGAAAAGAAAAAAAGAAGAAAAAAAGTACTTAACAATTGCATTCTTCATGTTTCTTGCCAGAATGGACCAGAAACTACTAGCAATTATGTTGAAGCCATTAGCGCAAAGCCAATTTGCTTCTAGAGTTACAGTTGCACTCTAGGAACTTGAGCTACACTCCAGAGAGATCATTAGTTGCTGTAGACATGTTATTGAGGGCAGTGGTGTCATTTCCAGTCTGGAATGCCCTCAGTCAAGTGTGAGGGCAGAAAAGAGGGGGGTCAAAATAATTAACCTCACATGATTTTGGCAGGATATCTTGCAAAATTACCCATATGCACTTAACATTTCTTTCAGTTGAATAATCTCAATGTATCAGTTTTATCAAAATATTTCTCCTTTTTATTTTCCCAGATGGCTGTCCCCTACTTTTTTTTCTGGCTGTCAATACGTACACCTTTAACTTACTTTCTTTTATTCTCTTCTCCCTTCTCATCCTCAGTAGTAGATGGTTGTAACTAATGGAACTCACAAGTACTGTGGTTGATGCCTTTGCTAGGCCTTTCAGTACCATAATCCTTCACCAGATCATAACTCTCAAGAGAAAACACCTAATTTGTCGCTTTGTAAAAACTTTCCTTAACTTTGTTTCAATTAAGTCACTTTCACTGACCCCAGGCCTCCATTAACTATATCCTTCCAAATCATTTGTTTCACCACTCAGTGCCTGAGGCTGTGGCAGACATCACAGCAGCATCCCACCTGACAGAGGAGATGAGAGTGGGGCTGGCAAGTTCAGGAATCAGCTCTGGGTTCCAATACTGTTTCCACTAGTCGCTACTGGAGATGGGCCCTTTCACAGCTCTTCGGTAGAGTGAGGATAACAACATTTACCAGCTTGTAAGAAATAAAATGGGTAAGTATGTGACGTTTTTATCAGAGTATGGATTTTGATGAGTCTGAATTCCATTCTCTTCATTCAACAAACATGTCTGAAATCCACCTATATGCAAAGTGTTGTATACTACACAAGTTTTACAGCTGGGTGTGTTGGCTTACGTCTGTAATCCCAGCACTTTGGGGGGCTGAGGCAGGATGACTGCCTGAACCCAGGAGTTTGAGACCAGCGTGGGCAACATGGCAAGATCCTGTCTCTACAAAAAATTTTAAAACTTAGTGAAGCATGGTGACATGTGCCTATGGTCTCAACTGCTCAGGAGGCTGAAGAAGGAGGGTTGCTTGAGCCCAGGAGTTTGAGGCTGCAGCGAATTGTGATCATGCTGCTACACTCCAGCCTGGGTGTAAGAGCAAGACCCTGTCTCAAAAAATAATAAATTAATTAAATGTTTAAATAAATAAGTTTTGCAACTGGTATGAAATATTTCAATAATTGGGAATATAATTGTCACATATTTTTGTTGTTATTAAATGAATCATTCAAGCCATTTCTCCTAATCAGCATGAAGTCCAGAATCTCTCTCCTTGCTTCTTGATATTATTTTATTTTCCCTGTATTTATTCTCACCACTTATCCAAGAGTCCAGGGCTTTATCAGTCACTCTTGCTTTACAGGGATGCCCAATCTTTTGGCTTCCCTGCACCACATTGGAATAAGAAGAATTGTCTTGGGCCACATATAAAATACACTATAGCTGATGAGCAAAAGCAAAAAATGTTTATAATGTTTTGAGAAAGTTTACAAATTTGTGTAAGGCTGCATTCAAAGCTGTCCTGAGCAGCGGGTTGGACAAGCTCGCTTTAGAATATCAACCAGTACATGGAGAAACCCTGTCTCTACTGAAAATACAAAATTAGCCAGGCATGTTGGCATGCGCCTGTAATCCCAGCTACTCGGGAGGCTGAAGCAGAATTGCTTGAACCCAGGAGGTGGAGACTGCAGTGAGCTGAGATCACGCCATTGCACCCCAGCGTGGGCAAGAGGGAAACTCCATCTCAAAAAAAAAATCCATCAATGCAGTCTCCTCCAAGGGCAAGTGCAATTGCCCCCAATTACCACCAGAGGTCACTGTGGAAGAATGATCTCATACAGCTCCAGAGACTTCCTACCCCAGCCAAGACATGCTGGTCCTGTCCTAAATCATCGCACAGTGGGGAGCTGCGGTTATATTTCCCTTGTTCACAAGCACACATGTTTTACTGTCATTACTCAGGTCCATACACCGTGTCAGAGGAACCAGGTGCTGAGACCCTTCCAAACTCATTTACACACTGAGCTTCAACCAGGTCCCCCTGACCAGTCTACCTGGTCCCTTCTCTCCAGCCCATTAACCTTGGTGAGTGCCACCACTCTCTGCCCTGCTGATTTCCCTCATTGAATGTTTCTAGGATCAGGGTTAATATCTTGTTCCCTTTCTGCCCTGTGGACCTACAGGGTCCCTTTGCAGATTGGTCTATGCCTTCCCAGTCCCCTACATAACAGAGAGAGACAGCTTCTGCGATTTCTCAAAAAGTGTCTCCAGCAATATCCATTCCCCTCCCTGACAACACACACACAAAGTCCTTGTTACAACCTCAGGAAAATGAGTGCCTCTCATAAAAGAAAATGTGGTTGTCCTTCATGGAGAAGGACTGCAAGCTTTTTTTTCTTCCCCTACTAAATGATTGCTGTTGTATCTGGCCAGATGCTCAGTCTTAGGTACTAAAAACATAAAACAATACAAGCAAACAAAACATTGCCCTGGAGAATCTTAAAATCCAGAGAAGTCAAGTAACTCCCAGACCTCTCCAGGCAGGAAGTAATTGCCCCATTTGTTCTCATCCCATCAGACATGCCTCTAAGGAGAACAAGAAATCCTAGGTGCCAAGGACCATGAGAAGGTGGCTGAGGAGGCATACAAACAAAGGAAACCTTGAACAAGCAGACCTCTGTCATTGCCCTATGGGCTCTTTCTACCTGCTGCACAGACAAAACCAATTCACTGAGAGCATGGTATTGCAGTAGAGAAAGAGTTTAATTAATGCAGAGCTAGCTAAGTAGAAGAACAGGAGTTATACCTCAAATCAGTCTCCCCAGGAACTCAGATGCTAGAATTGTTATGGATAATTAGGTGGACAGGGGGCTAGGGGATGGATGCTGCTGATTGGTTGGGGATGAACTCATAAAGATTCAGTCCTCATGTGCTGAGTCTGCCTCTGGGTAGGGGCCACAGGACCGGTTGATTCATGAGTCCCAGATATGGGTGGAGTCATTTGGCTGTCACAAGGCAATAATCTTAAGAAACATTTCAAAAGAGCAATCAAGATTCTACAATAGTGATGTTATCTGTAGAAGCAACTGAGGAAGTCACAGATCTGGTGACCTCTGGCCACATGACTCCTGAACAACAAGGGATTATAGAAAGTCAAGCTAGAAGACAATAGCTGGTTATCCTTTAGCTACATCTACATCTTAGCAGAATTCAGGCCCCTTCCATAATCCTACTCTTACAGCCTTTCATTAGTCTTACAAAGGAAGTTGCAGTCACTGAGCAACCAGGGAGTTTGTTTTAGGGAGGAACTATAATCATTCATGCTTCAAAGTTAAATATGAACTAAATTTCTCCCATGGTTAGCTTGGCCTATGCCCAGCCTGTGAGGCTAGAAGGAAGATGGAGTCAGCTATGCTAGACTTCTCTCACTCTTTTAATCTCTGCAAAGGCAGTTTCAACCCCACCCCAGCCACCCCACCAGGAGATATAGCACTTCATGGAGTTTTAGGGAGGAATGAGGCTCATGAGTTAGCTGTGGGTAGGCCAGGAGAAGAGCCAATTTCAAAATCCATCTCCCTTTTCCATCCCTTGCACATTGTGAGTAAATGCAGAACTAAGGAAGTGAAGTGAGTGATGTCAAGGACAAATATCTCCTCACCTTCTGGTTAATTCCTTTTGACAACACAAAGCCCGAGGCACTTCAGCCTTAAACTGCGTTCAATGCCTTTGCTTTCTTTCCAGGGAAATGCAGCAAGGATGCTGCCATGATGTGCATACTCAGGATATGGGAAAATGCAAGGAGGAGGGGTTCGAAGGCTTTGCATAAAAAAATCAAATGAGGTTAAGCAACTGTTGAAATATGAGGAAATTGCTTCCAGCACTTTAAAGTCTTGGCTTGATTGGTAATTTAACCTTGAATATAGTTTTCAAAAATCATTAAATCCCCAAAGCCTTCATCTCTAGCAGTGATTAGCCATGATGCAGTAAGCAGGAATTTAATGTATTTATTTATGAGAAGGTATGTAATACATGAAAAATCTATTCATTCAGTACTCATGCCGTGAATACTTACTGATGGCTTGCTCAGTTACAAGCATTGTGCTAAGTGCTGAGAAGTAGGACAGTGAGCAAACACAGCCTCCTTCCCCACAAGGCGCTTAAAATCTAATAGCAGGAGGGACAAGGAGTTGACATTTATGGAATACTGCTGCATGCTGGACATTGTGCTAGGAAGTTTTCACACATTAACCCCTACAAGAACCGTGCAATTTTCCCTGTATTACATATTAGTCAAGTGGTGTAGCTGTTTGGGGTAAATGCCTGGGGTTCATTATCTTACAAGAAGATTAAGGACACAGGCACACATAGGAGTGAGTTTAGGAGTGGAGGTTTAATAGGCAAAAGAAAGAGAAAAGAGAACAGCTCTCTCTTGCAAGAGAGTGGAGTACCCGAATGGGACTTCTGGGCCATGGTGGAATGCACCAGATTTATAGACAGACTTGAGGAAGCAGTGTCTGATTTACATAGGGCCTACAGATTGGTTGGACCAGGTGTGATGTTTATATAGCATGTGGGGAGGACTAGCCACCCCACCCTAATCTTATCATGCAAACGGACTTTCCACTTGGCCAGCGCCATGTTGTCTGCTCCTTACTGTACACATGGCTGGCAAAGAGAAGGGAACATAGAGCCACCATTTTGAGCATTCCAAGTCCAAGGTAGCCTTCACTCATGCAAGGTTCCAGCTTGCTTGCCTATGTCTGCCACTCAGTTTTACAGGTTGCTCCTTGTTAGAAAAGAAAATGATTTGGGGGCTACTTTTCATTATAAAAGGAAAACCTTTCCAAGGACTTTCACATCCTCACTATCTGCCTAAATAATTTCTTCATAAGTCCTATATCCTTAGTAAACTCAGGCTCTGAGAGGTTAAATAATTTACCCAACGCCACCTGGTTACAATGGGAAGATCCAGAATTCAAACCATGGTCTGTTTAATTCCAAAATCTGTGCACTTCTTATCAGTTTCTTCAAGGACAGAGCCAAACGGGAACAGAGGCTGCCCAACTCCCTTCTGTACTGAGCTCTGTTTTCCCGGTTTGCCCATCTGTGTAACAAAATGCTGAGTGCAAATGTTAGTCAGGCCTAAGCCAGTCACCGTCCTCTTCCTAACAAAGTGAAAAGAGTTTTATTTTAATTCAGAGTTATATTAAGACAACCAAAGAGATGGGATGAGAAGGTAAGAACTCCCTCTTAAAAATAATAGGAAGGAATAATGTGTTAACAACAGCAATAGTTACTATAGTGCTCACTGTGCACCAAGCACATGCTACGAGTAGGACATGAAGGGAGTGAAATTCTCAAACCAACCCATGAAGTCAATACGGTTATCATCCTCACTTTATGGAAGAGAAAACTGAAATGTGGAGAAGATAAGGAACTTGCTCAGGGTTACACAGCTGGTTAGTGAAGAGCTGGATTTGACTCCAGGATCTAGGGTGTTACATGAGAAGCAGTCATGGTATTGATGGCAAGATAGAGGGATGGATGGATGGACGGATAGATAGATAGATAGATAGATAGATACATACATACATACATACATACCTAGATAGATACCTAGATAGATAGATAGATAGATAGATAGATAGATAGATAGATAGATAGATAGATATAGATAGATGATAGATAGATAGATAGATAGATAGATAGATAGATAGATAGGATGGATAGATAGACAGAAAGATTAGATAGGATGGATAGATAGATTAGATAGATAGATAGAATGCATAAATAGGTAGGTAGGTAGATAGAATGGATGGATAGATAGGATGGATGCATAGATTAGATAGATAGATGGGATGGATAGATAGGATGAATGGATGGATAGATAGATTAGGTAGATAGATGGATAGATGGATGGATAGATAGATGATAGATAGATAGATAGATAGACAGATAGATAGATAGACAGACAGACAGATGGGATGGATAGATAAATAGACAGATAATAATCTGAAGTACACAAGGACCTACCTTCCAGTGGGGCTTTGAGCCTGCTACTAATGTTCTGCCAAGACTGACCCCAGCCTTTCTCCCAGGGAAGAAGGTGGCATCTGTGGTCATCTCTAGATAGTTATTGTGCACCTGGGAACTCATGGCTCTGCTACTTCTTTGGTGACCCAGCACCCTGATCCTACTTATCTGACCTACAGCAGAGAAGAAAGCAACTCTTACGCGGGGCTCTCGACCCTTGCCTTCTGAATGTGCGCCACTGAATGGGACCCTGGTGGGGCTGTCCTCTTACTGGTTCTTGGTACATTTTACTAAGAATTGGGAGTGGGTGGGGAAGGGCAAAACTTCAGTGTTACAGGGTTTTCTTTCTCTTCAAGGTAAGCGCAGTTACACCTGAATGGACTGATTGCAGATGCTCTGAAGCCAGTCTCTCGCTTGTCTCACTTAGCCACTTGTGTCAGTTTACTCTGTAAGTCTTAGAATGCTGGATCACTGCCCGTAGTAAAACAGCTAACATTATTTACAGGGCAATAGCATGATTAGCATCCAAACCTTAGATACTTTGGAGATGTAAAAGGAGCCATTCTACAATCACACTGGAAAAAAAATTGGACTATCCTAGACGCATCTGGATATAAAGTCACCCTGCTTCTATAGGGCCATCTACATGACAGGCAAGAAGTGTCACACATATATGAACCCGCTTAATCCTCATAGCAGCCCTATTTATGTAGGAGGCATCATCATCATTTCCAATTTACTGATGAAGAAACTGACAGTCACGATCTCATAGCCAGAAAGCAACCTCTGTATTATAGTTTCCATCTCCCAGAAACCAGCCAGCCCCTAGCAAAAGAAAAGTATGTCTTTTCCCTGTCTCTGGTCCTAAGCTTGTCCTCTGCCAGAGGCTTGGAGAAGAAGGCAAAGGAAGAAAAGCATGGGCAGAGAAGAGGGTAGCCAAGCCTACTATAGGAAGAAGGGCTACAGGATCTTTCTAGTGCCAATCTGTAGTTGCATCACACATCTTTATGACTTCAGATGGGCATCTGGGGCCTTAAGGTCACAAAATGAATAATGATCCTTACATTCCTCCATCTGCTTTTGGGGCTAGCTCTGTTAAAACCACAAGTAAGGATGAAATGGGAAGGTTTACAGTTCTCAGCCTCTGTACCTACCTGCCCCACCTGATTGCCCTCCCGTCTCTCCTCAAGCAGTGGTTCAATGACACCCATGCAGCTTCCCAGTTGCCATGGAAATGGCAAGGATGCATCTAATAGGAAGTAAGAATGGAAGGAGCTGATTGTGCAGATTCCTCAAGCAATTTCTGAGCAAGTTCTCCGATTACCCTTTGCATCCAGAGTCAAGGATTTCTCTGGGTTATAGGAACAGCACTGAGGCTTTCAACATCCTCACCCTGGCAAGCTGGTTTCCTCTTTTTGCCCAGCAGTGCCATAGCTCTAACTGTGCACAGCAACTCAGCTCCCTTCTTTCAGCTGGATTCCTTTTTTGAGATTGTAATTCTGAAACACCCAGTAAAACTAGAACAGAAAAGAAAGAAAGAAACAAAGAAAGAAAAAGAAAGTGAGTTTCTCCTGTGATTACCCAAAAAGATTTCTTCTGTGATGCACCCATGTAAGCTTGTTGTCTGTAGCAAGTTTACATGGGTGCATCCATGACAGGTCATGAACAGAGTACACAGAGGAGCTCGACCCTCTCATCTTCCCAGAGATTAAAGAGCAGGTGTGGTGAGGACCTGCACTGAGGTCAGTCAGAAATACCTGCCTGCTCCCGTCCTTATGAGGGATGGTCTCATTTAGCCACAAGTGGCTCATAAGGGCGGGAGCAGGCAGGTATTTTCTTCCCAGGCCTATCGACTTAATAGGGAATTGAGGCTCTGAAGACTAGTTTTACAAGGGGGTAAAGGAGAGTCTAGGAGGAAAATGGGGAGGAGAGTGGATAAGCTGGGCACCAAGAGAGCAGAAGCAGTGAAAATGTTTGGGACGAGATCGGAAAGACAGCCAAGGTGGGAGGGTGGGGGCAGATGTGAGAAGAGCATACAGTGCAACTGGGCGTCTGAAAGCGTGACCAGCCCTGGGACGTCCACTCTGTGTCCTCAAACAGCTCGTTCCCTTTCTCGGACCTTGGATTTTGCCTCCATGAAGATCTCTTCCATCTCTGACATTTAATTTCCTAGAGACAGTGAAAAGACACAGGAAGCTGAAGCAGCATCGGAAAGTTTCAGAAATGCCCACAGAGCAGCAGGGGCTTGGGTTCCAAAAGACGCATTGCAGGGACACTTCTTCCTACGACTTTCTAAAGACCAGATGTGCCTCTTTCTATACTGTGTGTTAATCCCAAACTCCCTAATCATACATTTAAACTGTTTGCCTAACTGTCCAACTCTTAATTAGGTGTATGTGTAATTGGGGAGTCAGAGACAATGTACAAATGAGAAAACAATCTCCAAACTTATTTCTGTTGTTGCTTACAACTTTCTGCCACAGACATTTGGTCAAGCTGAATTTTTTGCCCTATTGCCATTTCCTTTCCCACCTCATTTCCTAATACTAATGTTTCAGGATCAAGCGCTTGGGGCCTTATTTAAATCACCAGCTGGAAAACAGTCCTCAGCCAAATAGAGGCATGAATAAGAAACAAACACACATGTAGACAGGCAATTATTCTTCTGTGACATTCGACTTTGATTTCAATGTAAGAACTGAATTTAGAGTTCAATGCTGTGTTTCTATTGGTTTCTGTTACAACTGGAGGAAGCAAAGGGTTTCTGGCTTCTCAACATGGTTTAAAAGCAAACAACAAAAACCCAAGCTCCTCACCCCACAGGTGACTGTCAAGCCTTTGTTCCCTTTGCTGCCACTGAAGCAAGACTGGGGCATCTGACTAGGTTTCTGGGCTCTCTCCTACCTCTATGAAGTGATTCTAGGCTCACTGAGAAGTGACTCCTCCCACTACAGCTCACCCCCACAATGTGCCAGGCCCACAACTGACCAGAAAAGACTTCCTTTCTCCATTCTGTCTGCTCCCCACGGAGCAGTGGAAAAGGTTCATGTGCATACATCTTCATTTATTGTCCTTCCAAAGCCTTTCATACCGAGCATGCTAAGATGGGTATCCTCATTTTACAAAGATCAAGGCAGAGAGAAGAGAAAGGACTAGCCTAGGATCACACAATTGACACGTCATAGCTGTGAGTATTTTAAATGCAGCTTTGACTCCCAAACCTATGCTCTCCCACACTCTGCTTACAGGTTTTCAGGTCCTGATTTGTTGGAGAAGAGAGGGCAAGGGGTGGAGTTGGAGGTAGGAGGAAGTAGGTCAGAAATAAAAAAATACACTAGAGAAAAAGATGTTGCTTATTCTACTCTGCAATTTTTCCTTGGGTCTTCTCTACCTTCTTGGCTGAGAGCATGCATTATTTATCCCTCACACACAGAAGTTTTGCAGTCATAATAAAGGTCAGAACGGGAGGAGAGAGTTCTAAATCCACACTATACCCAGGTGCATTTAGAATGACATATTGAGTCTAATGGAATCTTTTGGGAAACAAAACAAAGGCATGAGCCTCAATGTTTCTTGTTTCATTTTTTTCCTTTCTTCTTCTTTGCTCCATTTCTCCTCTTTTTTTCCCTAAAAGAATAAAAAATTGCAAGCAATTTGGCCAGACCCATTGCCATTCCTCCCTCCCTGAACTGTCCTTTGAGATAACCTCAGTGCTCTTCTCATGCCTAAACCAGGGAGCCTGGGATGAGCTACCTCACGCTAATGCTTTCTGTTGTAAGCTTTCCCTTCTCTGATTTTGGAACCCCTTTGGATAGCTTCAAAGTTCTCTTTTAAAATCCTCAAACCTATTCACTTTAATTAAAACAATAAACATGTGCTCTGTAGCGTTTGGTGAGAGTGACTTTGGGGATATTAAGGCATAAAAGCAAACAGATGGGATGTTGCAGTTCCAGAAAAGATGGATCCTCCCCACCCCCCCGCCTGAGGTGGGGACTTGCCAGTTCTGTGATCCCCTCCATCTACAACCAACAGGGACATTTTCCTTACTGCTTACCGACCTTTTTATTCTCCTCGGGTGACAATCCTGACCTGATTTTCAGTCATGTTCAGCCACAGTGAGCTGTCAAGCTGGTCTGTCTGCATTATAGCCAGGAGACCTGTCGCTTTTACAAAAGATCCCTGAGTATAGGGCTATTTAGGTCTTTTTTTTTTTTTTTTTTTTTTTGGTAGTAGCTGAAGAAAATGAGCCTGGCTCAGTAAAAGGGGCTCAGAAGAGTTTCATTCCACTCTCATTCCTAGGACCCCACCAAAAACAACCACCAAAAAGATAAAATATTGTATTAATTGCTAAAGCAAGGGAACTAGCAAATATCTCCAAACAACAAATTATTAATTATATCTGCCAAATGCAGCCTCGGTGGAGATGTGAGAACCAGGGGAAACCACACTTACTGCCTCCAGTTTCTGAAGGGTGATGATTTCCCTGGGGCAACTGTCCTTGTCTGGAAGTTGATACCCAGGGATTCTCTGAGTGGAGTGGCAGTGTCTGGCACCATCTACAAGCTACAAGACAGGTAGACATACGTTGTAGAGAACAAATTCATGTGGAATGGAGAAGAGTAGCTTCAGGAGTAATGCTGGTAATACATATTTTTAGATTTCCAGATAATGAAAAAATGACAATATAGCATAAAGATAAAAAATAAGGTTGTACAATATTGAAGGAGAACAAGGTTGGAGACTACTACCTGATTTTAAGACTTACCATCAAGCTACAATAATGAAGACTACCTGGTACTAGGGAAGAAATAGACAAATGGATCCATGGAACAGAATAGAGAGCCCAGAAATAGACCTACAAAAATGTAGCCTGCTGATCTTTGACAACAGAGCAAAAGCAATAAAATGAAAGAAAAAAAAAAAGTCTTTCCAACAAATAGGGCTGGAACAACAGAAAATGCACATGCAGAAAAGAAAAAAAAAAAGGACGAATGTAGACACAGACCTTACACCTTTACCTAAAATTAAGTGGATCACAGATCTAAGTGTAAAATGCAGAATGACAAAACTCTTAGAAAATAACAGGAGAAAATCTAGATGACCTTGAGTTTCGAGATAATTTTAGACACAACACCCAAGGCATAATCCAGAAAAAAAAAGAACTGTTACGTTGAACCATTAAAATTAAAAATGTTTGCTCTGCAAAAGACACTGTCAAGAGAACATTGTGGTGTTCCTGGTCACATCCTGGAAGAAGATAATTGCAAAAGGCATATCTATTTGATGAAGGACTCTTATCCAAAATATACAAAGAACACTTACAACTCAACAAAAACAAACCTGATTCTTAAAAAAATGGGACAAAAACTTTAACAGAAACCACACCGAAGATATTCAGATGGCAAATAATTAAATAAAAAGATGTTCCACATCATATGCCATCAGAGAAATACAAATCAAAACAACAGTGCCGTACATTGCACACTTAATAGAATGACCAAACTGCAAAACACCACAAATGCTGGCTAGAATGTGAAGCAACAGGAACTGTCATTCATTGTTGGTGTTCATGCAAAATGGTACAGCCATTTTGGAAGACAGTTTGGTGGGGTTTTTTTTTTTTAACAAAACTAAATATACTCTTACCATAATATATAGCAATCATGCTCCTTGGTATTTACCCAAAGGAGTTGAAAATTTACATCTACAAAAAAAAAAAAAAAAACCTGCACACTTTTATTTATAGTGGCTTTATTCATAATTGCCAAAACTTGGAAGCAACCAAGATGTCCTTTAGTCAGTGAATGAATAAATAAACTACCATACGTGAGACAATAGAATATTATTCAGCACTAAAAATAAATGAGCCATGAAGAAACTTGGAGAAAATTTAAATGCACATTACTAAGTAAAAGAAGCCAGTCTGAAAAGGCTACATCCTGTATGATTTCAACTATATGACATTCTGGAAAAGGCAAACCTATGGAGTCAGTAAGAAGATCAGTGGTTGTCAAAGATTAGGTGGAGGGACAGATGAATTGGCAGAGCACAGAAGAGTTGTAGGCCAGTGAAACTATTCTGCATGATACTATAATCATAGATAGATGTCATTATACATTTGTCTAAACACATAGAATGTACAACACCCAGAGTGAGCCCTCATATAAGCTTTGGGTGATAATGACGTGTCAATGTAGGTTCCTCAGTTGTAACAAATGTGTCCCTTTTAGTGGGGGGTGTTGATCATGGAAGAAGCTGTGTAGGTAGGGCAGGGTTATATGAGAAGTGTGTATTCCACTCAATTTTGAAGTGAAAACAAAACTGCTCTAAGAAATAAAGTGTACTAATAAAAACAATTTTATTAGAAAAGGATGAAGGAGAAGAAGAGAGAGAAAGGGAAGGAGAAAAAGGAGATGAAAAAAAAGTCTGGATTCAGGGATGGAAAGTAGATTTTAACTGACTGTTTTCTTTGTGCCAGGCACTGTGCTAGACACCTTAAATATACATCTTATTTTGCTTTATTCTCAGAATAGTCCAAGATCAAGATTCTTATCTCTATATTATGTATAACTCAATTGATAGTTATGGAAGTTAGATCATTCTAACAAGATCAAACAACAAGTAACAGCCATTTTAACTCAGCTTTACTGATGGCAAAGCTCAGGCTCCTTCAATTACGTCATCCTCCTCATCATCATCTTATCATCACTCACAGCATCTTCATCGTCATCATAACCGATGTGCATTGAGCTCTCACATTCATCATCCCTGTGAACACGCAATCTTTTCATTTAATTCTTGCAACAACTCCATTTTGTAGTCAAGTACACTGGTGTTCAGATAAACTTAAATAACACCCTCCAGATTGCACATCTGGTAAGTGGCAGAGCCCAGAGCTATCTGATTCCTTATTTTTAACCATGCTGATCTACTGTTTTTCACTATTTTCAGATAGAGCCCATGGTTCCACTTACTGGATAACAAATCATCTTTCCTCTCTTGGACGTAGCCTCCTCATCTACAAAATGAGCAGTTTGTACTAAATGATTTAAGATTCCTTTCCAATCTAATCTGACAAACTAATCTAATTTCAGAGCAGCCGTGTGAAGGGAATGCTTTTGCTTTGGGTTTTGTTTTTCTGAAATAACCTGTCTTCTCTCTTCCCGGGAGACCAGCAGTAAATATACAGATGGATAAGGCACAAAAGAACCTACAAATCCTGTACAATGAAATCATGTGGCAAGAATTGGTTATTCTGAGAAGGAGAATAAAGCAGCATTTTGCTGTGCCTTTTCACACAGCTGCCAATCCATGATACACACTGGCATACTTTCAGAATTGCTGCTCTATTCAACCCAATGGCCCAGAGGTGGCAATTTGGAGGTTAGCAAGTGACATCTCATGACATCCAGGATGCCCTCTCCATCCACATGCACCCAGTCAGTCACCAAGTCACATAGACTTCACCTCTGGAATAATTTCCAGTCACCACCCCCATTCTCAATGGCTTTGCCCAGGCTTGTATCTCTTAGCTGGACCATAGCAGTAACCTCCTAACTGCCTCTGCACACTATGGTCCTCCCTCCTCTGGGCTATTAGAGTAACATTTTTTAAATACAAATCTGATCATGACACTCTCTTAATTAATTACCTTAAATAATAAAGTAAAAAAAAAAAACACCAGCTCATATTAAAAAGCCATTCATAATCTGACCTTTACCTATACGTTCAGCTTCAGCTGTCTCTCATTCCACCTCTTATCTCTCAGCTTTACTGAACTTACATCCATACTTCTCAGAGATGAATGAATTTCCATGCTTTCATGTCTTTTTTTTCTTCTCACCCAGAATGCCCCATATTTCCTCCCTGAGTCGTGGACTCTATGCCTGCTCATGTGTCAAGACAAAGCCCAACCACCAACTTCACTAGAATTAGCAACCTCACAGTGGGTTCTTGGCTAGTGTTAAGCCCTCCGGTGGTTCTAAATCTCTAGCACTTAAGAGACAACATTTTAGATAGTTGGTTTTCCAATCATTGTCTTCATTGGACTGAAAGCTTTCTAAAGAAAAGGAAGATACCTAAATATTTAACAGATGGTACAATGCATAGTAGGTATCAATACCTATCTAAGACTAGACTATACATACTAGTGGCTCTTCTGGGTGAATTAATAAATACTCAAATACCTGAATGAAGGGAAGAGCCAAGGAGCACCCATGCCATAATATTTGAGAAAAATATTTGATAAGATCATTTTGCAAGAGTTTATGAGGTATATCCAGGAAACACATAAGTGCTATTTGACCACAGGTTCCATAAAAATATGCATAAAGCAAAATAATTATGTGATTGAGAACTTTTTCAACAGTTTCTGATGGTCTGGTAATAAAATCAATGTCCATAGTCATGAAATAATAAAAAAGAATTCAATATATCACAAATTAAATTATGGAATTAATAAAATCTGAATACAAAATCCAAGGAGATTTTTAAAATTAATTCTTGACAGAATGAAGTTAATTTGGAAGATCAAAAACAGATTATCACAATCTCAGTAAAATCACAGCAGAGATTTGTGTGTTAATTTATAATCTTATACTAAAATTCATATAAAAATCCAAGACCCAGGAATAGCCAAGGCAATCTTGAAGAAGAATGAAGCTACAGGACTTATATTACCAGTAAGTAAGATCTATTTTAAAGTTTTAGTAATTAAGACATTGTGGTATTTGCACAAGAATAGGTAAACTCATAAATGAGACAGAATAGAGACTAGGCATGGTGGTTCTTGCCTGTAATCCCAGCACTTTGAGAGGTGGAGGCGGGTGGATCACTTGAGCCCCAGGAGTTCCAGACCAGCCTGAGAAACATCTCAAGACTTTATCTCTACAAGAAACACAAAAATGAGCTCAGGCATGGTGTAGGCAACTGGAATTCTTATATACTGCTAATGGGATTGTAAATTACTACAACCACTCTGGAAAGCTATCTGTGAGTATCTGCTATAAAGAACACATACATACTCTGTGACCCTGTAATTCTACCTCCAGGAATAGACTGAGCAGAAGTGCATACATATGCTCACCAATGAATTGCATGCATATGTTCACATAAGGAACTAGCACATTCATAGCAGCATTATTTGTAGTAGTTCCAAGCCTGGAAACTACCCAAATACAAATCAATAGTAGAATGAATGAATAAATCATGGCATATCTACACAAAGAAATATTATACAGCAAAGGGCATGAACAATTTAAAACTATACTCAACAATATGGATGACTCTCAAAAACCTAAAGTTGAATGGAAGAAGACAAACACAAAAGGAGAAGCCACATGGTTCTTATTACATAAAGTCCAACAATAGGCAAAACCAGTCTTGATCAAAGTCAAGACAGTGCTCATCCTTGGAGTGGGCAGCAGCTAGAAGAGAGCTTAATGGTTGGATTGGATGGTGCTTCAGGGTTCTGGTAATGCTCGGTTTCATGAGTTGGTTGTTGGTCAGGCAGACACAGTCAGCTTGTGAAAATTTATTGGGCCATTCACTTATGAATGTGGACTCTTCCTATGTATATTACACTTCAAAAAACATTTAAAACATTTTTTTTTAATTTTTATGTAAAGAAACAAATATTAAAACATATGAAACTACAATAATGTAAAAAGTGTGTTGTTGCCACAAGACTAGGAATATAGATCCATGGAACACAATGGAAAACCAAGAAAAATACCTTGGTAGATTTAATAATTAAGGATATGAATTAAGATGAAATTTGGGATCAGCAAGAAAAAAGAGACTTCGTCAACAACAGTATTAGGACAAATTAAGTAATTCGTTAGAATGAAAAAAAAAAAGACCTTCCTTAAACCATGTACTGAAATAATGTCCAGGCCAGGGGTGGTGGCTCATGCCTGTAATTCCAGCACGTTGGGAGGCTGAGGCAGGTGGATCGCTTGAGGTCAGGAGTTTGAGAACAGCATAGGCAACATGGAGAAATTCCATCTCTACTAAAAATACAAAAATTAGTGGAGTGTAGTGGCATGTGTCTATAGTCCCAGCTACTTGGGAGGCTGAGGCAGAAGAATCGCATGAACCTAGGAAGTAGAAGTTGCAGTAAGCTGAGATAGTGCCAGTGCACTCCAGCCTGGGTGAGACTCTGTCTCAAAAAAAGAAAGAAATAAGAAAAAAAAGTCCAAGTGAATTTAACTTAGATGTACATTGTCTGTCTTTAAACTTCAATTTGTTTATATTAAAATATTTATATAAACATGAAACCATAAAGCAGTAAGAGGAAAATGCAGGTAATTTATTGATTATATTGGAAGGTGGCCATTTGGTGATCTCAGAAATGAGAGATGAGGAATAGCTTTCTCGACATAGAAAGATATTTTTAAAAACTACAAAGATGGCCAGGCATGGTGGCTCACGCCTGTAACCCTAGCGATTTGGGAGGCCGAGGAAGGCAGATTGCCTGAGTACAGGAGTTCGAGACCAGCCTGAGCAACACGGTGAAACCCTGTCTTTACTAGAATATAAAAGAAATTAGCCAGGTGTGGCGGCATGCACCTGTAATCCCAGCTACTTGGGAGGCTGAGGCAAGAGAATTGCTTGAACCAGGGAGGCAGAGGTTGCAGTGAGCCAAGATCATGCCACTGCACTCCAGCCTGGCAACAGAACGAGACATCAAAAAAAACCAAACAAACAAACAAAATCTACAAAGATAAAGTGTTATAACTGGAAATAAAATGTATTAAAGATTGGAATGAAAGATCACTTATGACAAAAGATTGCTGCCCTTTAAGCATGAAGTGCTCTTGCTTGCTTGCTTTCAGATGGAGTTTTGTTCTTTTTGCCCAGGCTGAAGTACAATGGTGTGATCTCAGCTCACTGCAACCTCCACCTCCCGGGTTCAAGGAATTCTCCTGCCTCAGCCTCCCAAGTAGCTGGGATTACAGGCATGCATCATCACGCCTGGCTAATTTTGTATTTTCAGTAGAAACGAGGTTTCACCGTGTTGGTCAGGTTGGTCTTGAACTCCTGACCTCAGGTGATCTGCTTGCCTCAGCCTCCCAAAGTGCTGGAATTACAGGCCTGAGCCACCGTGCCTAGTCATAAAGAGCTCTTGCTAAACAACATTATTAATATTAATAATAAAAATAAATGCCCTCCAAATAGAAACATGTACAAAGTATAAAAGCATACATCCTACAAAGTAAGACACAAAAATGTCTAACAAACTCATGAAATTCTTTCATCTCAGTTAGTAAAGAAATATTAATAAGGATGGTAATGAGATAGTATTTTTCATACATTAATGGCATTTTTTACGAAGCCATCCAATATTGGTGAGGGTGAGATAAAATGATGAGATTACTGATTAGTACTTTCTTTCTGAAAGATAATTTGGCATATATCAAAAAAAGCCACAAAATATTTATACTAGCTGGCCTGATAATTTCACATCTAGAATGTATCTCTAAGGAAATAACTGGAGATACAATGAATTATGTTAAAAATAGATGCATTCCAGTGCTGCTTATGATAATAAAAAAAGAGTTGAAACTAACTAAATGTATGAGAAGAAGACATGAGTTAAATAGTCATGGGATGGAAAAATTAAATTTAAAGACAAACAAAAAATGCCAAAGACCATTAGGGTCTAGAAGAGGCCACCAGAACTTCCTCTAGAACTTTGGAGATTCAGGTTCACACCCTCTTTTGCCATTAGGGACACTTCAGTGGAAAAGTTGAGAAGCGCTTCTGGGCATGATGATCCGCCACCCTGGGACTTTTAAAACCTGGAAGAGGCCAGGCACAGTGGCTCACACCTGTGATCCCAGCACTTTGGAAGGCCAAGGTAGGGGGATCACCTGAGGTCAGAAGTTCAAGACCAGCCTGGCCAACATGCAAAACCTCGTCTCTACTAAAAATACAAAAATTAGCCAGCATAGTGGCAGGTGCCTGTAATCCCAGCTACTCAAGAGGCTGAGGCAGGATAATCACTTAAACCCAGGAGTTGGAGGTTGCAGTTAGCCAAGATCATGCCACTGCACTCCGGCTTGGAGACAAGAACAAAACTCCATCTCAAAAATAAATAATAAACCACTCCTGGGGGAGTCGTTTACATGCAGAATGTTCCATTTGCAATGTTTACATGAATATTCAATGTATTAAAGTTACACATTTTAGAAAAGAAAACCCAATTATCCTTAAACTTTAAGCTTGACTTGTATTTTTTTCTATTAACAGGCTTAATAAAATAACATAAATAGTAAACCATCAAGATCCATGTTTTAAAAGTCAATTAATGACATGGGAAAATGGGCTGTGTTAAGGAAAAAAGGGAGGACATGATACATGTATAGTATGTTTTGATACAGGCATACACTCCAAAATGCCTAAGGAGTAATGAGATTAATGTGTGATTTTCAATGTTTTATTCTATTTTTCTGGATTATTTGAATCTTAAAAAATGTGTAGCTGTTACTTTTACAAGTATAAAACAATATAGCTATTTTTATTTTGAAAAGAAATTAAGCAGAAATGAGAATAATGTTATAGATTTTGATTTCCTTTTTTATTTTATTTTTGGTGATGGAATTCCTTTTTAAATGATATTTTACATGAGAACTGAATCTTTGAACAAATAAAAAGAGCTCTGTTGAGTAAGAGTGACAGATACCCCAACTGCCTGCCCTCTTTCTGCTTTTCACCTGACCTCCATATTCTCCCCTACTCTGGTTCACAACACCTGAGGCACCTCCCAAGAACCTCAAGGCATCATGGAACTCAATTTTAAAACTCTTATTCTAATAGATGACCATTCATTGTTTGGCATAGCAAGCCTTTCATGGTATATTCCAACATTCCATAACTGTTAAAAGTAGATTATAAAAGAATTTGTAGGATAAGAGACATTTTAAAACTCCCCATGTACTATACAATTACAAATGTGTGTGTGTGTATGTGTGTGTGTATTATATATGTGTGTGTGTATAGACACACATGCACACACACATATATATATATATATATATGCATGGTGTGTGTATATATAGATGTACATACACATCTAAATAAACAAAAAATAGTTTAAAAAATAGTAAAAAGAAATACACCAAAGTGTAAAGTGTATCAGACCCATGGTCATATTTTTGTATTTTTTATTTTATATTTATTGTTATATTTTATAAAAGTATTTATATTTTATATATGTGGAACACACTCATTTACATGTGTGATATGTGTATATATACAAATGTATATATTTACATGTATATATACATCTAAATATAAACATCTAGCTACTAAAAAGTACTAAAACAAATATACCAAAGTCTAAAATGTTGTTGTATCAGAGACATGGCTGTATTTTTTAAATATTTTTGCTCATCTGTATTTTCTAATTTTCCTACAATGAACATTCATTGCTTTTGTAATAAGAAAAAAATGCATTTTAAGGCTGAGCAGAAGTTGAGAGAATGATTTACTTTTGATGCAGTCTAGTGTTATTTTTCTGCCACTAAGAGATCCAGGTGACATTTAAGAATTATGAGTTTAGGTCTAATTGCTTTTTCTGTGTGTTTTTTTGAGTAGCAGTAGTTTATTCAGGCATATTTTACTTGCATTAAAATTCTCAAATCCTAAATGTACAACTGGATGATTTTTAGTATACACATAGTCGCATTAATATAATTACTGTTGTTCCTCTATTTAACTTTTACATCCGATTCTGGATGATGCTTTAAAAAAAAACAGCTTTATTGAGGCGTGACTGACTTACAATCAACTGCATATATTGAACAATTTGATCAGTTTTAACACAGAAAGAAGAGTCAGTTATTCCTGGGTTTCAATCTTGGATATGAATCTTTCTTGACCTTAGATAAATTATTTAATCTCCTTGAGCCTCACTTCTCTCACCTGTAGCTAGTATACTTACCTCACAGGATTGTTGGGAAGACTAAATAAATTGTGTGTGTGACTCTTCAGTACAGCCCCTGCCATACAACAACCACCCAATAAATAATGGCCGTCATGGATCTCATCTATTTCCAGACAGGAAACCTAAGATTCAGTGAGGTTAGAATCTTGTTTACATTCCCGCAGCCGGGCTGACAAAGCAGCTGACTGCATGACCTGAATATACTTGTTGGAATCTCTTAAAGGTGTCTTCTCCTGAGGGGCTCCTCCAAGCAGTGTAAGAATGGTCTTTTAGTGGCTATCAAACTGGGAGAAAGGTACCTCCCAGGTACCACCTCAGTTTGCTCTCTTGTCTGTAACTCTGGCTTCACAGTTAATGATAACAACCGATGTACCATGTTGCCTCTGGCAAATTGCCCAACTCATCAACCTCAGTTTCCTCATCTGTTAAAGAAAGAAATTAGATCAATGCTGGCACTTTCTGGAGGCTACTGAGGGATTACATAAGATAACAGTGAAAATCAATTATTCAATCTCTGCAATTGTTCAACAGTAAGCTCTTTGAAAAAAAAAAGTATTGGAATGTTGTAGCAGAAAAGACCTTCTAGTCTTTTCTAGTGCTAGATTTCTAGTCCCCTTAGTGATGTAGTATTAATCATGCTAATTATTAAAACACCTCCCATATGTCAAGGGCCTACTAAAAGCACTGCTAGGCAGTTTTTCAGATCTTATTTCATCTATTCTTCACAACATACAGGTGAGAAACCAAAATCCTAAAGTTTAATTGTCCAAAGTTCTAAGGTTAAGAATCTTCCTAGTCCAGGGCTTGCCCTTCTATAACAGTACGTCTCAAATTCTTTCAGAAAAGGAAGCACAAGAAAACACTTCCTAACTCATGTCATAAGTACAGCAAGACCTTCATAACGAAGCCTGCCAAGAAGACTACAGTGAAAATTATAGACCAATATTACCTATAAATATAGACACAAGAATTCTTGAAAATTAAAAGCAAATTGAATTGGCAATATATGAAAATGATAATATATCACAAGTAAGTAAGGTTTATCCTAGAAATGTAAAAATGTTTTGACATTTAAAAGTAAACTAATATAATTCCCCACATGAAGCAAGAAAACGAGAAAAACCATGTAATAATTATCTCAAAATATGTAGAAAAGATCATTTGATGAATTCAATATTAATCCATGATTGAAAACAAATGTACCAGTAAACAAAGAACAGAAAGGAATGTTCTCAATCTGACAAAAGTCAATAATAATTTTTAAATCTGTAGGCAAGAAAATATAAAATAGTAATACAGTAAATACTTTCTATCAAAGACTGGTAGCAAAACAGGGTATCTGCTCTAACTACCTCCAAAATATAGTGCACTGGCTATCCTAAGCAGCATAATAAGGCGAGGTAAATAAATAAAAGGTATGCAGACTGTACAGGAAGAAATAAAGCTGTCCTGGCTCATAAATAACATAATCTTTAAGGTATAAAATCCTAAAGAAATCTCTTTTAAAATACTAGAATTCATAAGGGAATTTAGCAAGGATTCAGCATACAAGATCAATATACAAAAATATATTGTAATTATGTTTACTAGTGACTAAAATGAAAAATGATTTAAAAAAGGACTATCATTTACAATAGCATCCAAAGGCATAAAATTCTTAAGGATGAATTTTACAAAATATGTGCAAGACATTTACATTGAAAACTTTAGGATAAATTAAAGAAAACATAAGTAAATGGAAAGTTATACCATGTTCATGGAATAGAAGCTTAAATATCAATTCTGTCAAAATTATTTACCAGTTCAAAGCAATACAGTGAAAACCACAGATGATTTTTTATAGAAATTGACAAGCTATATAATTCATTTGAAAATGCAAAGGACCTATGAGAGTCAAAATAATTATGAAAGAAGAATGAAGTTAGAACTTTCAACCTGATTCAGGGATTACTATAAAATTACAGAAATCAAGACACAATGTGGCATTGACATGGTCAAATATATCAATGAAATAGAACAGAGTTCAGAAATAGACCCATATATGTATCCTCAGTTGAAGGTAACTCAATGAAAAAGAGATAGTCTTTTCAATAAATGGTGCTAGCCCAATGGATATCCATTTGAAAACAAAACCAGAAAATGCTTCATATCCTACCTTACACTGTACATCATTAAGTAAAAATTTAAATCACAATTACAGTCTTGCATTCAATATACAACAGTGGTCCCATAAAATTATAATATTGTATTTTTACTGTATTTTTTTATGTTTAGATATGTTCATATACACAAAAACTTACCATTGTGTTATAATTGCCTACAGTATTCAGCACAGTAACATGCTGTATGGTTTGTAGTCTAGGAGCAATAGGGTGCAGTAGTAGGCTACACCATCTAGGTCTGTGTAAATACACTCTATGATGTTTGAACAATGATGAAATTGCCTAAAAATACATTTCTCAGAATGTACTTCTGTCATTAAGTGATATATGACCATATAGAGTTTTTAAAGGAAAATACAGAAGAGTATCTTTGCAATCTTAGTTAGATGAATATTT
>PVKP010015803.1:0-49569 GCA_004027715.1 Plecturocebus donacophilus | reverse complement strand
TCACACATGTATGTAATAAAAAGATAAGCTGAGAAGAACATAATTAAAGTCTCTGGTGGAACAGCCACTTAGAGATAATCACTAATACCAAGTTACAGCAGGGGTATGTCCTGATAAATATATTCTGATAAACCCATCATAAGAAAAAAATATCATAAATCAAAAATGCAATCCATATCCCAATAAACCCAGTGTAAAGCCAAAAAATCATAAGTTGAACCACTATAAGTCAGGGACCATCTGTATTTTTAAGATACATCAAGAGTGAAAATGATAGGTCATTGCATTTATTTAGCACAAACTATGACCAACCCTTGCTTTATAAATACCAGCTCATCTAGGTATTACTATTATAAACTCATTTTTACAGAGGAGAAAGCTGAGAAACAAAGTTAAATAAAGTGTCCAAGATCATACCACTAGTAAATGGTAGAGCTAGAATTTGAGGCCAGGCAGTCTGACTTTGAAGTTTTTGTTCTTAATCAAGTGCTAGGGTTACAATTACATATATATGTGTATATATATTTTTTTCTTTTTTTATGAGACAAGGTCTGGTTCTGTTGCCCAGGCTGGAGTGCAGTGACACAGTTTTGTCTCACCTCAGCTTTAACCTCCTGGACTTGAGTCATTCTCCTACCTCAGCCTCCAAGAAGCTGGGACTACAGGTATGCACCACCATGCCTGGCTAACTTTTAAAAGATACTTTTTAGAGATGGGGTCCCATTATATTGCTCAGGCTGATCTTGAACTCCTGAGCTCAAGTAATTCTCCTGCCATGGCTCCCTAAAATTCTGGGACTATAGGCATTAGCTGCTGTGCCCAGCCACCAATATATTTTTAAACAGCTTCACTGATATGTATTTGATATAATAAACTGCACATATTTAAAATATACAATTCAGTAAGTTTCAAAAACTATTTTTAATTGTACATTTCAATAGTGTTCAGTATATTCTTATTGTTGGGTAACAGAAATTTGGAACTTTTCATCTTGCAGAACTGAAACTCTACCTATTAGACAGTAACAACCAATTTATCCCTCCTCTCAGCCTCTGGCAACCACCAGTCTACTTTTTGTTTCTATTAATTGACTATTTTTGATAGTGAAATCATAGAGTATCTGTCTTTTTGTGATTAGCTTATTTCACTTAGCAGAATGTCCTTAAGGTTCATCTATGTTGCAGTATGTGTCAGAATCGCCTTCCTTTTCTTAAGGCTGAATAGTATTCCATTATGTGTATACCACAATTAGCTTATCCATTCATCTATCATTGAACAGTGAGTTTCTTCCATCTCTTGGCTATTGTGAATAATGCTGCAATGAACACAAGTGTGCAGCTATCTCTTTCTGATCCAGCTTTGAATTCTTTTGAAAATACATCAAAAAATGAAATCACTGGATTATATTGTAATTTTATTTTGAAGTTTTTGAGAAAATATCTTGTTTCCATGGTGACTGTACCATCTTACATTACTTCAAACAGTGTACAGAGGTTCCAGTTTCTTCACATCCTTGTCAACACTTATTATTTTCTGGGTATTTTATTTTTTGGATGGTAGACATCCAAATGGGTGTGATGTCTTATTATGGTTTTGATTGGCGTTTCTCTGATGATTAGTGATATTGAGCATCTTTTCTCATGCTTGTTGGTCATTTTTATGTCATCTTTGATGTATGTGCTGCCAAAGTGAGCACTGTATATCATCTTTGGAGAAATGCCTGTTCATTCCTTTGCCCATTTTTTAATCAGGCTATTTTGTTGTTGTTGTTGAGTTGTAGAATTTCTTTATGTGTCCTGGATATTAACCCTTCCAATAAATCTGTTTAAACAAATGGAATTATACTTTGCAGGCTGTTTTGCAAACTATTTTTTCATTGCATATATATTGAATATATTATATTATTTTGCTACAGGATTTATATTGTTATATCTATAGTATACCTTTTAATGCTGTCTCTACTGTAGACATTTTCATTTTGCTATTATAAATAAAATTATACTGATTATTAATTTTATGGATAATTTCTGTATTAGCTTCCTGAGGCTGTTGTAACAAAGTACCACAAATTTGATGGGTAGAAAAAACAAATTTATTTTCTCACAACTCTGGAGGCTAAACACCTGAAATCTAGGAGGGCCACACTAATCCAAGGACTCAAGGAAAGATAACGTTCCTTGCATTTTCAAGCTTCTGATAACTGTTGGCATTCCTTGATTTGTGGATGCATCTTCTCTCTGTTCACATTTCTTCCTCCTCATTTGTCTGTGTGATCTCCCACTGCCTTAATCTTATAAGGACACTTGTCATTGGGTTTAGGACCCACCCAAATAATCCAGGATGATCTAGTCATCCCAAGATCCTTAATTATATCTCTAAAGACCCTTGTTCCTTATAAAGTAACATTCACAAATTCCTGGGGTTGGAACATGGATATATCTTTTAGGGAAACACAATTAGCCCACTACAATTTTATGAAGATAAATTTCTAAAATTAGAATGGTTAGTTCATGATATGTAAAATTTAAACATTTTAAGACAAATATTTCAGAATTGTGCTCCAAAATGACTTTGAATTGAATTTTTAATGTTCTTGAACATATGTGTGTGTTGTGTGTGCATGCATAGACACTATACCATAACATAGGTGCCTCCATAAAATAAAAAAAGGACAGCAAAGAGAAAGTTGGAGTTAGGGACAAATGAGAAAAACAATGGCAGGACCCTCTCAGAGGTGACCTCGATAATCTAAGTGCTATTACGAGCAGTTTCAATAAAACGTACCTTATTGGTCTATGTCCAGAGAAATGGCTAAACTTGTGTTTTGATTTATTTGCTTATGTCTGTCTTGTTTCTCTCTAGAAATATGTTTCAGTTTTCAAATATTTGTATTTTGGTGTGAAATAATTAATCTTTGATTATAACCAATTAACATTTCCATGTTAAAAAAACAACTTTTTTTCTACTTTGTTCATTTGTCACATAACCTTTATGATGTATGGATTTTTGAATTTTTAAAAAATCATTTCATGAGTAAGATCAGAAAAGCTTTATACATGTGTACATATGTATGTATTTTGTTGGGAGATGGAAAACCACCAGTATGGAGTATTTCGTTTCTTAAACATAGTTGAAAAGTTCACCAAAAAGGAGCTTTGTCCCAGAATAAAAGTCATTTTCAAGAGCAATTAGATAATAAATCATGTGTAATTGTATTTTCAATACTTTATCATGAATAGCAATCAGTCACTGGTTTCTTGATAGAGGGTTACTTTTTGTAACCAACTTATAGAACTCATAACCTGCCGAGTGTGAGTCCTTCAAAGGTAGAAGCAATACACTTATTCCAGTGATGTGATCATTGCTCAAAACTGATTTTTAAACTTCTGCATTAAAACTAACTGCTTTTAAATGGAGATTTAAAGAGTCTCAAAAATAAATGAGTTTCATTTATTTGATAAAGTCATCTTGTTTTTATTCCATAATGTACATTTATTTTTCAAGTTGACCATTCAATGAAAAAACCATTGGACTTGATATTGAGTAACTTCTGTTTGGTTCCAAAAATCAAGTCGACCTTTATGGAAAAATAATTTGCCACCAGAGGAAGATACTCAAAAGAATATGCTGCTACATTTTCTAAAATAATTTCAGCTACAGCATTTTCATCAGAATAAGCATATAGCCCCCTGAGGAGATTATTTTGAAAAAGAGAATACTCAGAGTGTTATTTGTGGTATGTTTTTATTAATATCTTGACACGATACTAGGAAGTAACATAATAGAGTCATAGGATAAGAGATTGTATGAAGAACAAGCTACCTTGATGTTTTTTAAGGCAAATTTTACAAATTAAAAAAGAGGTGACTTAGGCAACCTAAGTAAGTTGCAGAAGACTAGCTATATCCTCAGTTGGTGATGGAGATGGAAGTCTTTTTTTTTTTTTTTTTTAATTTGGGGTCTTTAAAAAGACCCCTGTAATATAGTGAGCTGAATTGGCAAGTGGCTAACAAAGTTCAGTCTGCAGATGTGCTCCCATTAGCTGGAAATTTTAAAATATGATTGTAAATACCTTTAGGTAGGGGCAATAATTCTTCACTTCATATTAGCAACAGGTTTTAGTCACGTATGAAACCTATGACCCTTGGGTAAAGTTGTTAGATTTAGCTAATAAAAGTTTGAATTTCTGATAACACCTAATTTTTTACTCTGAGTATTCTCCAAACATTGCATGGGATATACTCATACTCAAACTATTCGTCATTTATTTGAAATTAAAATGTAATTTGGTGTTGTGTATTTTATTTGGCAAACATAGCTTTGGAGGATATGAAGCATATATACTGCCATTTTGAATCCAGTCTACCAGCCAGGTGTGGCAGAAATATTTACTATTCACTAAATAGATTTAGGTTCCCCCACATTTTGCAGCTTTCTTAAAATTAGGCAGAGCCATTTCACTAGTTCTGGCCAGTGCTAAGGTTTTAGAAACTTTGTGTGTCAGTTGATTGATACATGTAAAAGCCAAATACAATTCCCCAGGTCACTCATTCCCTGAACTAGAACCATGTGTTCGAGATGGTGTAGATGCAAGACACAGCAGCCTTGGATCTCCGAAGAAAAGTTGGATTGAAGGTACTCAGAAGAACCACGGGACCTACAGCATACTTTGTGTATGTTGGAAACAATCCTTTATTAGTTAATCCACTGAAATTTTAGGGATGGTTCGCTACTGCAACTTGGCATAACCTATATGAACTAACATGCTGTATCATCACATGAGTAAAATAAATACCCTGAGTCTAAGTTTGTTGTTTAATCTTCATGGAATTAACATCAACTTATCAGATTTGTTTGTAGGATTGAATGAGAATTACAGGTAAAAGTCTTCAGCATTCCGCCTTCTGCCTGTTGCAGCAAATGAGACTCATATTTAATGATAACATGTCCATTATGAGTATTATTTTAATTATTATAGCAATCTTATGAAAAATCTTTTCCATTTTATAACTAAGAAAAATGAGCTTGGAATGGTTAAGAAATTTGCCTAATGTCATTTCATAAAGATGTTTTTAAACATAGAGGTAAGTCTCTATTCCAGAACAGTCTAACTCCAACATCCCTGTTTTCAAATCCATACCACATACATATTTGCCTGTGACATACGGAAGCCTGTCCCTGTGTCATTCATTTATTTTTAAAACATTTGTTAAGCCAGGTGCAGTGGCTCACACCTGTAATCCCAACTACTTGGGAGGCTGAAGTGGCATGAACCCTTGAGCTCAGGAGTTGGAGGCTGAAGTGAGCTATGATTGTACCACTGCACTCCAGCCTGGGCAACAGAGGGAGACCCTGTGTCTTAAAAAACAAACAAACCTTTATATAGATATGGATTGATTGCTGACCACATAAAATGCCATATGTGTTAATGTTTTTATGTTGCTAGAAAAGAATATCTGAGACTAGGTGATTTATATTTTTTTAAAAAGTGGTTAATTTTGGCTCATGGTTCAACTGGACTCTTGATGCATCCCTAGTAGAAATGTTCTCTTTTGGAAAGCAGAATCTCTAGCTCCATAGAGCCCAGAGATCTATGCTACAATAATAAAGAAACCTTAAATTTCAGTGAAGATCAATCTTTAGGGCATTTAAAAAAAATTAGTAGCCAAGAAGAGAAAAGAAGCTAGAAAAGGAGACCGAAAAGGAAGTGGTCAGTTATAAGGGAAAACAAAAATATGTAATGTTGCCAAAATAAAAGAACATTTCAAGAAGTAGAATTTGATCAATCATTATTGAATGCTGCTCCAGGAAAAGTACAATAAGTTAAGGACGAGGACAGACTAATAGATTCGGTAAGAATTAATTAAGTTGGCTGGACACAGTTTCTCACGTCTATAGTCTCAGCATTTTGGGAGGCTGAGGCAGGAAAAAGACTTGAGGCCTGGAATTCAAGACCGGACCCTTATCTCTAAAAAAAAAAAAAAATTAATTACCCAGATATGTGGTATACAGCTGTAGTCCTAGCTACTTGGGAGGCTGAGGTAGGAGGATCTCTTGAACCCAGGAGTTGGAGGTTGCAGTGAGCTATGATTGTGCCACTGTACTCCAGCAGAAGATGATGGTCAGGCACAGTGGCCTATGCCTGTAATCCCAGCACTCTAGGAGGCTGAGGCGGGAGGGTTGTTTGAGCCTGGAGTTCAAGACTAGCCTGGGCAACATAGCTAGGCCCTGTCTCTCTCTATTAAAAAAAAAAGAATTGATGACCTTGAAGAATGTATTTTCCGTGGAGTGGAGGTGATGAAAGACTGAACTAGGAGGAAAGAAAGTAAAGATTGTGAGTATAGATGCTATTTAGGATGTTTTTCTATAATTGGGACAGAGAGGTAGAGAAGGTACCTTAAAGGAAAAGGTAGTTACATACATTGTTTTGGAGGGAAGAAGTTATATAAGCCAGTTCATAACTCTGAATAAAAACCTGTTATTCTCCACCCCTCCCTACCAAACAATTTAGAAGTATAATGAGGTTTATTATTTGACCAGACTTTTGTCAGTAGTCAATACCAGAATGCCCTGTGGATGTGTAGGGCCACCAAACCAAAGAAATCAAAATACAAACAACCACAACACACAGAACAAAGAATAAGGTCTATGGAATTGTTGCAGAGCGTGAAGCCCAAGTTGAGTGTTCAGATAAAAACTCTTCCTGTTTAAAAGTGACTGTGGTGATGGGGTAACTATCAAGATGCCTAGGATTAGATCTTTTACTTTTGTGAACCAAGGAGAAAGACAAAGGGATAGTATGTCATATAGTTTTGTTATTTTGAGCAAAAGTGAACCTCTTGTGAAACTGTTCAATTTGTGTGTGAGGAAAAGCCATGGCTATAACCAATCAGAGCCTTCAGCCAAGTGAAAGATTACAGAGAATTATTGTCAGATGCTGGAATTTTCCTTCCAGAGAAATGACAACCCTATACCTTGAAAATTTCATGACCAGTCTTCCAAAACCCCTATAAAATACTAAATTAATATACTTGCAATTTTAGTACAAATCAGGAAATGCAAAAATTGCAGTACTCATAGTGATATTAACTGAGTTCATAGGGCACACATGCAGGACTTTTATTCCAAAGCAGCCCAGTTTGAGGAGTTAATATTTCTTTGGGGACTGAAATACTTATATTTTCCATCTTCTCTGAATTAAGATTAGAAAATGAAAATGAGGGTTTACATATTGCATTTAAAATATAATTTCTTAGCATTGCCAAGATGCTTGGCTGACCTCTGATTTTTCTATCAATATTTAAGGGAAAGTATTAAATAGAAAATCATCCTGAAGCAAATTCAAAGACCATGTCATGTACTATGGCTTTTATATGTTTTATATTTATAATGTAGTAATTTTATTTTGTAACTAGTTTCCATAACATGTTTCTATAAATTAAAAGGAGGAAAATATCTAATTTCTAAGGGCAAATCTCCCAATTTTTTTCACTTTTTTTTATGTGAAAACATTGAACAGAAGAGAATTATACACATAATTTAACATTCAATTTACTTATTTTTCTCAGTAAATTTTTTTCTCATGCTATGTTTATGTTTTAAATTGTCCAAATAGTTTCTATTGGCTTAAGTATTTTGAAAAATATTCATATTGATTTGAAATCTGATGCAACGCTTCTAAAAGTCATGATGGCATGTCTTGCCAATATGAAAATGGACATAAAAATATCTCTAAATCCTACATTTCTCAACTGAGGAAAAATACATTAGTCTTAAGAAATATGGCAATCAACCAATATGGTTTTATCATATGGGATCAGTCTGAGGAGCTGTGTGGAGCTCACCTCAGCATTATCCATCAAGGGATGGATGAGGGGAAACTCTTGTCCCTCATTGTGTTAACTCGTTCACATTTCCAGGTTTGCGTGTGAGTCTAAATAGCTGAACAGGTTTCCACAGGTGCTACAGCAAAAATTCGCTGATGTAGAAAACAAGAAATTTTCACTGCAGTGGAGACAAGGTGCTGTCACATCTTACTTTTGGACAGCTGGTTGTCATAGCAACAACTGGGCTAGAACTACCTTGACAGGATGTCAGGTAGGGCACAAGAGGTGTCTCAACACCCTGTCATGGTGAATTTTTTAAAAATAACATGGCATAACCATCAATAGATGTGGTTACCTGCAAATGAATAGTTAAGGTGATACAGCACTATGCAAGATTTATCAAGGTGATTATAAGTAAGAATGCCTAACTCCAAGAAAAGACAAACTGTACTATACACTGCTGTTGGGAATATAAATTAGTTCAACCTCTGTGGAAAACAGTGTGTAGATTCTCAAAGAACTAAAAACAGAACTACTATTCAACCCAGCCATCCTACTACTGGGTATCCAGCCAAGGAAAAGAAATCATTATATAAAATAGACACTGGCCAGGCATGGTGGCTCACGCCTTTAATCCCAGCACTTCGGGAAGCCAAGGCGGGCAGATCACCTGAGGTCAGTAGTTTGAGACCAGCCTGGCCAACATGGCAAAACCCCATCTCTACTAAAAATACAAAAATTAGCCTAGCATGGTGGCGTCTGTAATCCCAGCTACTCAGGAGGCTGATGCAGGAGAATCACTTGAACCCAGGAGGCAGAGGTTACAGTGAGCTGAAATCACACTACTGCACTCCAGCCTGGGGGACAGAGTGAGACTCTGCCTCCAAAAAACAAACAAACAAACAAAAAGAAAAACCAGACACCGGCACTCCTCTATGTTCATCACAGCATTAGTTACAGGAGGAAAGTCGCAGAACCAACCTAAGTGTCCATCAACAGTTGACTGGATAAAGAATGTGTGGTACGTATATATACCATGGAATACTATGCAGCCATAAAAAGAATGAAATAATGTTTTTTGTCTCCACTGGAGGCCATTATCCTAAGTGAGCTAACTGAGAAATAGAAAACCAAATACCTATGTCCTCACTTAGAAGTAGGAGCTAAACAATGGGCACACATGGACATAAGGACAGAAATAGTAGACACTGGGGACCCCAAAAGGGAAAAGGGTGAGAGGGGAGAGGGTTGAAAATTACCTATCCAGTATAATGGGCCAAAAGCCCAGTCCCTACTAGTACAGAATATAGCTATGTAACAAACATGCACATGGACCTCTGAATTTAAAATCAAGTAAATTTTCTTTTTGAAAAAAGAAACGATGGCCAGGCACAGTGGCTCACACCTATAATCCCAGCATTTTGGGAGGCCGAAGTGGGAAGATGGCTTGAGCTCATAAGTTCAAGACCAGCCTGGGCAACATGGTAAAATCCCATTTCTATTAAAAAAAAAAAATTAGCTGTAGTCCCAGCTACTCAGGAGGTTAAGTGGGAGGATGGCTTAAGCCTGGAAGTCAAAGGCTGTAGTGTGTGCACTGAATGTGGATTGCACTACTGCACTCCAGTGTGGGTGACAGAACCAGAACTTGTCTCAAAAAAAGAAAGAAAAAGAAAAAAAATATGACAAGGTATAGCTAAAGAATATATTACGTATTTTCAAGAATGCATATGGGGTCTAGTGAGAGGGGGGCAAAAGTACTACAGAAGCTTGTGTACCTTCAGTATAGTTACAAAACATTGCTTTCTGATAAACTGGTCAAATATCCAGTCTATTTAGCAGCATGGTCCTTGGTGAAGAGGGGTGCCAGACAATTATAGCTGAATGACATAAGCTAGAAATACCATCTAACTAACTTTACCTACTCAGCTTCATTGTTCACCAAACAACCTTGTGATTCTACTGGGGCTTCCTTATAAGTTGGTGTGCACGGACTAAATGCCCTAATTTTTAAAATGAGTAATTGTTTTCTTTATAGTCACATGTATCATTGTGAATTTTAAAGGTTGAACCATGATTTATATACTTGTCCTTTGTGAATCTGAGTAATGTAAGATGAAGAACACTGAGCAGCGTTGGGATTATTGCTTAAAAGAATATCAAGCATGGCTGTAACAAGGAAACCAAGATGGTATGACAAGAAGAGGGTTACTTTAAGTTCTGGTAGGAACAGCATTTGAGTGAAAGTTTCTAGTGGAATAATAAATAGGTTGGAAGGAGCAGAAAGCGTAGAAAGTGTGCTGAATCTTCTTCTTGGCTCTGTGGGCAAAGAGGAATTTAGGAGATAGTATGGTTTTTCAATTAATGGGAGATAGAACATTTGGGAAAAGGTTCAAGACTATGCTTGGTTATTCTGACAGTGAAAGGGGCTCTATGAAAGATTGTAGACAAGTTATCCTAAATTTTCAATTTTAATGTGGGGTAATGGTGCCTTCCACTTTAGCAAAATTGCTTCTCCAGGTTGGTAGTTTGGTTTGATCCATTACTAAAAGTCTTTGAAGATGAGTAATAAAGGTGATTGCAAAGCATTTGGCAAACATAAATTAATATAAAGCTCAACATTAGCAACTTTCCATCAAATGTCTCTGAAGTAAGTGGTGCGTTTTGTTTAAAATTTCAGAGTGGTTTCTTAATACATTAAAATGTTTTTTTCTTATTACCAATGCTTTCATAGTTGGCTTGATTCACTTGATATCGATGATCTACACTATAATAAAATTTAAGCAGAGAAACTTAATACAGTCTGAATTAGGAACCACAGCTTCACTGGGACTTAATGTATCATGTTGCAGCATAACATTCTAATATACATAATTTCCTAAATCTTGCATTGACTTTGGGGAGTACTAAAATATTCAGCCCAATTCTCTTTTAAGTGTCCAAAATACAGTTAACAATGTAATGTCCTGATGCAGAAGGTAGAAAAGCTCCTCTCCATACCCATATTCTCCAGCAGAGCCAGAAAATGAAGCAACAGCTATGTGAAAATCTCTCTTGCAGAATTATTTCCAGCACATTTTGATAAGATACAAAAGGAAGAAGCAACATTTTTTGAATATCTGCTATGTGACAGCCCCATTATTCATATTTTAATACACTTCAATCATCAAAATATATCTGCAAGCATAGATATTTATTATTTTCATTTCACTTTTAAGGAAAGTAAGCTCAGAGATGTTGCCAAAGTAAGCACAACTGCGATGGAACTGAGAATGGAATACAGTTCTGTCTTCAATCTGTTCATATACTTGACTCTATGTAAAATCTATAAATGCGGGAGAGGTGTGCCTGAGAACCCCATAATAGGTATTTTAGCATTATTTCTTCACCAGATAATTCTTTCAGAGCTGTCAAAGTAGACACATGCATTTAAGAAAGGACAAAATCTATACAGCCTCCTTAACGGCATGAAGAGTGTTATCAGATCAGTCTTCGGTTTCTTTCTTGCTTTTTTTCTTCATAATAAAGTATCAAGCAACAGTCTTTGCTTTCTAACTGACAATAGTTATGGTTTCAGGAACCAAGCTCTAATATGTTCAGTGACTATAAACTCCTGAGTGGCAGAGGCCATGACCTTGACTCCCCATATCCAATTTATTTCTGGCTTCAAAAAAATCGTGCCCAGTCAAACCATGGTAATATGTAATACGTTATGTTTTTGTTGGTGAATTTTTGCTTCCTCTAAACACTGAAGACTCAAGCACCAAATTGTTTCAGTTATTTAAGAAATAAACCAACGCTCAGGTTAGTATAGTTCTTTATTTATTTGATACAAGTAAACGAATAAACTGTTGGCAGTTGGTCATTTCTACTGTGAATTGGGTTTGGCTTGTTGACTGAGTGATGAAGGATTTGGATATGAATATTTTCAGTTGGCAGTAAGGAGGAAAAAGAATTCTCTATTTTCTTTCTGACATTGTGAGTATAAGAAATGCTTTGTGCTGTTATCCTGACAATGTTACAAATCAAAATAAGAAAGAAATGGTAACCTACAGCCTTCAGTGGAAGATAATAAGTGGGGGAAAAGACAAGTATATTTTCATTCTCAAAAGGGTAAAATCTGTCAGTAGGAGGAAGAAGAACTCTCATTTTAAGGTTAAAGTATAAACTATTAATTTCATATAGCTTTACATGCAGACAGATTAGCATTCACTCTAACTTCACGAGGGAGTTAATAAATACATGTGAAAATGAAGGTAACAACTTCAAATAAATAATTGAACAGTCACTTTATAAAGGGGTGTTTTGTATACAGCTCCAGAACAGCCCCTAGTGGTCCTGGACTCTTGGTATTCTCATTCTTGTGTAATCCCCTTCTATGGATCGTGGGCCAGACTTATTTTCTTTGAATGAATAAAATAAGGTAGAACTAATGGTCCATGTCATAAAAGGAATTGTTTTTTCTCTCTCTCTCCTTCCCTGTCTCTCTCTCATTCTCTCCCTCTCTTTTTGTCTCTAAGGTCATTCACTCTGGGGGAAGCCAGCTGCCTGGTCATAAGCAATCCTATGGAGAGGCTCATGGATTGAGAAATTGAGGCCTCTTGCCCAACAGCCATGTGAGTGACCTCAGAAGTGGATCCTCCAGGCCCATTCATACCTTTGGAGGACTGCAGCCCCAACTGACAGTTTGACTGTGGACTCATGACAGACTGAACCAGAACCACACAACTAAGATGTTGGCACCCCATCCTGGAAAGGATAGTGAGGGATTCACTTCAGTGAGAGGACTAGACAGAAACATATTATGTTTAAGTGGGTCACTTAAAGTAGGTCTTAATAGACAGCATGTCAGTCCTGTAGGATCAGAGAGCCAGCAAAATTGGCACATTTTAGAAGATATCCAAGTATTTAATCTTAAAGGCTGCATGGACAGAGGTAGAGAGAAGATAGAATTACCTTACAAATTGGGACACTCTATAAGATAGATTATGTGTAAGTTGTTATAGTTCTCAGCATTCAATCAGTTAAATATGCATCATTACTACCCTCTGGAAATATTTTAAATGGATACATTGATAGGGGCAAGCATATAAAAGGATGTAACTCCAGATTCTAGAAGCATGTTCCTCTTCCTCCTCATCATTCTCTCTGCCAATGCCTAGCTTGAGCTCTCAGCACCTCATGCCTAGCCCTTAATTGCTACCAGGTTGTTTCTCATTCTTTAGTCTTGTCTCCTAGCTAGACTGTAGGCTACTTAAGGAAAGGATCGTGTCTCCTTCAAAAATCCCCCTCCAACCACAAGTTATTCTTATTTGAAATGTGAGTCTATATGGAATTATTTCTGTATATCTCTCTGAAACCACAAGAATTTTGGATCACCATGTACGAATCTTTTCAAGTTGCCACCATCTTATCTTTAGTGAGATTCAGGGTCCTCTGTTATTTGCTTCTACCCTCTTCTGCCTCTCTAGACTATCAGTTATGTTCTTTCCAGTTCTCATGGAGATGTATTGTCATTTTCTTGATGCTGTGAATATTACCATGTGGTGCAAGGAATGGTGCTAGTTGTTGGAGAGATGTGCTGCCATGGAACAGATAGACAAGGATTCTGCATTCTACTTATTTTCTACTCACATAGTCTGTACAGTACTAGAAAAAATGTAATTGAACAATAGTACACTTAAGCTGTGACATCTTCCGGAATTGTTTGAAGGCAAAACCAGTGATGTGTCATGATATTGCCCAGCGGATTTTTTGATCTGATACTATGCAGTAAGTAATATTTCTTACTAAAGAAGACTCTATAAGATCTTCTTATGTAGAATGCTTTTCAAAATAGAAAAATGCACTCACATAAAAGGATTCAAAGCACAAAAATGCTGGAGAGACAAAAATGCAGTATCTTAAAAACAGGCAGCTTAGCAATTGTCACAGTATACTGAAGGGAGTTAAGACCTTAGAAAATAACTTCTAAAACCTTGGTTTTTAAAATTTTTTCATTTGAACAAGTGGCTATATAGAGCATATTTTAAAAAGACCTTAACACAAATTTTAAATATGATTCACTAAAATTTTATAAAATTACTAACACTTTCTAATTTATTAGGTGTCCATTTAAAGTAATTTCTTCCAGGAGTCCCTCCATGTAGTTGAATAGTTGTTTTTTAAACACAATTTAGAGTAATTCCATAATTAATTATCTATTTCCACCAATAAATTCTGGGCTTTCAATGAGAGCAGTGACCTTTCTTGATTAAATGTGTACTGCTAGTTCCTATCACAGTGCCTCACACATGAAAAGTTGCCTACAGATATTTGCAGAATGAATGAAGGAGTAAGTAAATGGAGGTGAAAAGGGGTTATTAAACAACAACAACAACCAACCCAGTTATTACACACATGATTTCTTTAGAAAGATAAAACACCTGAAAGAAATGAAATCAGCATGTAGGGCTATCTAAGCTTGTCTGATGATAAATAATTCACTAGGAGCATAAGCATGCATTAATTATTTTTCATTCATTTCTTCACATATTACCTTTCTGCTTCATAGTCATCAAAGTCAGACTTTTTTCTCTCTTGTGTCTTTTGAAACCTTCCCAGGGGACTCTTCCTAGGTTTGGCCTTGGCAGAGAGACAGTATTTATGGAACTCACTCTCTTTCTTATCTTTTGCTCTGAAGGGTCTGATATTAAACAACACAGCTTGTTCATTCATAACAGCCTGAACTGTTTAAACTCTATTCTGCAAGCAATAGCAATCACAAAAGATGTATGAGAAAAAAGCAACTTTGCGAAGCAGGGTTCAGAAGATTCTTCTATTGATAGTGATTGGAATGGCTTTTTCTCTGAAGGTCTGGTGTTGAACAGTCATAGGTTTTTAGAGGAAGGAAGTGCACTGAATGTTAAAGGGTGAGGAGTGATACAATGTCTGTACTTGGTTGCAAGTGGGTGTCACTGGTATAAGTTCAGTGAAGAGGAGATGATGTGGGATGGGAGCCTCAGTGATGAAGGAAGACATGTTATCTTTGGGCACAGCATGGTGGCTCACACCTGTAATCATAGCACTTTGGGAGGCCAAGATGGGAGGAATGCTTGAGACCAGTCTGGGAACCATGGCAAAACCCTGTCTCTATTAAAAAAGAAAAAATTAAAAATTTAGTCAGGTTTGGTGGCTCAGACCTGTAGTCCCAGCTACTTGGGAGACTGAGGTAGAGAATGGCTTGAGCCTGGGGGGTGAAAGCTGCAGTGAGCCGTGATTGTTACTCCAGCCTAGGTAACAGAGTGAGACCCTGTCTCAAAACAAAACAAAACAAACAATAAGTTATCTTTGAAGACTAGAAGGATTCGATAAGTAAGAAGGCATACAACTTGCTTACAGAAAAACATAGACAACAGCTTGGTTATAGCAGTGGTTCTCAATCTCAACTTCAGAATTACTTTAGGAGCTCAGTGAAACGAAAATTCATGTGATCTGTCAAATGCCCTCCAGTCAAAGACCAGTAGGAGCATATCTGTAGCTGAAGGATTAACTACAAAGAGAAAAATTACATACCATAGAGAACCCATGGAGTGTCTTTGGTGTTAAAAAGGATTTGGAATTGTGCTAGGTGAACTTGAAGAGGGTCCAAGGAAGCAGGCTTTTGCTCTGGATTAGGTGCTGTCAGGAAGCAGAGGTGCTTCTGTGATTGAGTACCTTAAGAATTTTTATCTAGAAGGTGGGACAAACCAAAAAATGTTAAAACTGTATTTGGTAAAGAAGCAACAGGCAGTCATACTTGCCAGGATGGGGGATACTGGTCTGTTCTTTTGGTTTGCACAATGTTCTTGTTTTTGTCTGTGTTTCTTCTTGGTTACAGATTGGTCATCATGATCACCAAACAGCCTTGTCTAATGTTGGCATTCTGTGAAATTACTTGTGTTCAACAGAACACCATGGCTTCACTGCGAAGCCCGGCCAGAGACTTCTTTCCAAGTTCTCAGATGTAACACAAGACAATGATTCACTGGTAGACAACAAATCAGTATCTCTAATAAGATACCTATGTGATTCTGATTGAGGAAATCTAAGACCATGCTTTAAGAACTATTCCTGTGGTAAGAAGTAGAGCCGAAAATGGATGAGCAGATTATAAAAATCCTTAAAACAAAGGCTAATAAGTTTGAACATAATTCTGCCAGCAATAACAACAATTAACGGCATATGAACAAAGAAGAACATTGCCATTGCCAAGCAGGTTCAAAAAGAGTCTCCTGTTGGTAACAAATAGGAAGGTTAGATACTGTGTGAGGAAGTTTCGAGCTTGGGGACTAGCAGGGAGAAGAGAAGCAGATAAACCACCAGCTACGAAACTACTGCCAGGGTCCAGGCCTGACAAGACTGCGAGTTAGATTAAAACACTGCCAGTGGGAATGGAATGAAAATACTGAATGTGAAAGACATTAAGTAAGAATGTGAAATCCATTCAAGGGCAGGGATTTATGTTGATAAATTCTTAGCTCCCAGCCCTGTGCTTGGGGACGCAATGAGGATCCAGTAAATATTTAAGAACTAAATCAATTAACCAACTAATTGAATTATGTAATTGACATGATGTGGGGAAAGAGGAAGAAGGAAAAATCAGGAGTGATTTAGGGAGAGTTTGGAAGGCAAAATTATTTCAGGAAAAGGAGCATCCATCTTAGTCAAGTTTCATCTCTCTGATGGTGAAATATGCTAGCCAGAAGATAGCGATGTGGGTTTGGAATCTGAATTTAAGAGAGGTTAAGGGGCAGGGCGTGGTGGCTCACGCCTGGAATCCCAGCACTTTGGGAGGCTGAGGATAGAAGATCATTTGAGCTAGGGAGTTTGAGACAAGCCTGGCCAACATGGTGAAACCCTGTCCCTACTAAAAATACAAAAATTAGCTGGGCGTGGTCATGTGCGCCCCTGTCATCCCAGCTACTGGGGAGGCTAAGGCATGAGAATCGCTTGAACTCAGGAGGCAGAGGTTGCAGTGAGCTGAGATCATGCCATTGCACTCCAGTCTGGGCGACAGTGAGACTCTTTGTCTTAAAAAAAGAGAGAGAGCCAGGCTAAGGTAGGGGTTGCAGGATGAATAAGTGGATAGACCGAAGTCACTGGAGCACATGGTATTTTCAAGAGTGGGTAGGTAAAGAAAGAACGAAAGAGAGGGTCAATCTCCTGCTGATTTGCCATGGCAGCTCTTGTTTTCTACTTTAGAAGATGAGTTGACATCAGGGGAAATAAATTATGACTATTTCAGGAATACAGTGTAGGTCTTCTGAGAATGATTTTTGGAGTCATCAGACAGAGTTTCCCGGACACGTCTGTCCCACTCAAGCTGTGACTTTTCCTGTGTTTAACCTAAGTTGAAATTTTCTCATCTGTAAAAAGCTGGTAATAAATGTAAAGCAAGCTCTTAAAGATAGGCCCAGAAAGAAAATTAAAAAATACAAACCTCACATGTAAATGTCTGGGTGATGACATGCATTAAGTACGGTGAAGCTTCAGTTAGCTAATGAGGATATTTTAGTTTTCTCAAAACACCATCTCTTAAGCAGAATGGCCATCCTTAGTGACTTTAACCTTCTGTATCATAGGACAACAACTACGAATTTAGACTTGCCCAGTTGTTGCCAAAAGAGTGACATTCTCAGAGCACTTTCAGGAACTGAGTAAGTGGAAAATAAGAGGGAACACTCTTAACTTGACAAGACAATACTATATCCAACCACTAATAGAATTGTTAAATAGAAGTAAATATATTTGATACAGCTCTTGCCTGACCCAGAGTTTTATAAAAAAGTATTTTCAGACGGCTCACTTCAAGCATCTGCCTTTCTCATTGAAATCTAACCAAAAGGTGGCGGTTATATAGTTAGCATTCTATACAAATGCTAATTATACCTTAACTGTTACCTGTACATTTTGTAAAACAAATGTCACAACAGTATATATTGAGAATTAAATTGCTAAAGACCTCCCCAACCCAGAAAAAAAAAAAAAAGAGTTACCAGGCTTCATTGAGAAAAATTGAGATTTGCAAGAAAAGATTAAAATGCAATGCAGAGCACAACTCAACCCAGTGTGTTAGAATACTTGTGTACCCATCAAGAGTCCTATGATACATTAGATGTCAGAGACACAGGGGGTGCCACATCATTTTCATGCTTAGTACATTCACAGCCCTCTTTTTGCTTATCATACTATCCATCTGAACAGTCTAAAATTTATTAGGGCTTCTTTTTCTTTAGACAAATCTTTATTCCCCAGCCTTCTTCCCAGGGTGACCCTCCAGCTTATCACAACAGTTTGTGTAATCTGTGGGGAAAGAGCACTGGCCTGCTTTTTAAGATGTCCAGGTTTTAGGCTGGGAGTGGTGGCTCACACCTGTAATCCAAATACTTTGGGAAGCCAAGGCCAGTGGATGGCTTGAGCTAAGGAGTTACAGACCAGCCTGGGCAACTTGGTGAAACCCCGTCTGTACTAAAAAATACAAAAACTAGTTAGGCGTGGTGGCACTGACTATGGTCCCAACTACTGGGGAGGCTGAGTGGGGAGAATCATTTAAAACAGGAGGCAGAGGTCACAGTGAGCCAAAATCATGCCACTTAACTCCAGCCTGGGCAACTGAGTGAGACCCCATCTCAAAAACAAAAACAAAAAATTTCTAGGTTTTAATTCAAGCTACATCCTAAGCAGAAAAATGGAAGAAATAAACATTAATTGAGCATCTGCCATGCACTAGGATAATATGTAATCTTGCTTAAGTGATAAAGGAGACCCAATAGGGTAAATATTCTTAGTTCCACTTGATAAGGAAAATTGAGGCTCAGAGAAGCTAAATAGCCTAGCTAGGCCTTGGACTGACAACTAGGATATAAACATTTAAACCAACTTTGAAGTTCTCAGTTCTTTCGATTATATCAACTTCAATGACTACATACTATTTTTATTTCTTGGTTGTTTGATATTATAATGGGAGGGGGAGGCTACTACAAACATTTTTTCAGGGTGTCAGGGGATATTTTTATAAAAATAATTGTAGTAGTTCACAGCATGAGTTAGATGTGAAGTATAAAGATCTGGAAGTATGTGTTCTAGTGAGTGTATTTTAGTCAGATTAAATAAAGTAATTAGCTATATTGTGACATTGTTCAGTTTTATACTTAAAGCTTAATGTGGGAGAAAAACACTGAATTACAACATATGATCAGTATCCATACCTTACTTTTATGCATTATCCTACATTTTTTTCTCAAGGGTCTGCATTTTCTAATGCTGTTTAAGGATTTTAGATTCCCTGGTATTATGTTTTTCCAGCCCAAGTCTTTGACAGTCTTAAGTCAAAATTCAATTGATGTCGTGGGTTGATATTTTTTTCCCTAACTTTTTGTTGAAACAGTCTATTTCTCTCTGGAATATTTTAAGGCTGTTACCATTTCCTGCTGGGTGGGACATTTTTTGGCTATGCTGTTTGCTTAAACTATGAAGCCATTTCAAGTAGATGTGTTTTATCATCCTTTTTTCCTCTTTAGAGGAACCTCCCTGTAATTTAAGGTTGTTAATAACCTCACCAAAGTGACATTTTCTAATATTGATTTATTTTTCTCATTGGACACACAGAATGAAGAACCGTGGTTTTTCAGCAGTAATTCTAATTCTAACCTATTGAAAAACTACAATGAACTGCTGACTGTTTACTCTGTCAATGAAACTGTGTCATTTATTACTATTATTTTGTATTTATTTTTTAAATGATATTATTAAAAGGGAGTTCTTTTTTTATTTATTTATTTTCTTTTTATTTATTTATTTAAAATAAGACAGGGTTCACCGTGTTGGTCAGGCTGGTCTTGAACTCCCGACCTCAGGTGATCCACCCGCCGTGGCCTCCAAGGTGCTTGGATTACAGGCGTAAGCCACCACACCCGGCCAGGGAGTTCTTTTAAACATAAATATAAATAAAGCTAATAATTTTGAAAATACATGTGAGAAAGAGCTAATAATAAATAAAGCTAACAATGCCTAAAAATGGAGCTTATCCATTTTGAAGGTTGAAAAACCAAAACATATGCCCTGAGGTTGCTTTTGGAGAGCAAAAGGCATTGGGATTAAAGCACTTCGACAAGTATTTAGGGCCTGCATATTATTATTTTCCCCATCATCATTATTAGCAAGGCACTTTATCCACAAAAAAAGAAAGTGGCATATGTTCTCATTTACATGTCATTATATAATCAAATCTAGTGATAAGCTCTTTGGGAAATTATTATTGAAACAGAATAAAAATGACAGGAACTGCATTAAGCCAACAAATACAGTGAATCACTGATGCCAATAAAAGCCAATTAAACCTTCTTTCATAACACTCTTGTTCCAGCCACTGTCCTAATGTGATCCATTGTTCTAGACCCCATTGACTCAAAGAGTGTGGAAGGATCGGGGACTCTGGAAAAACAACTCACAGAGCATCTTATACTGATGTAAGCAAGCACTGCCCTCTCACACCACGTGACATATTCCTTATTTCCCAAAATTATAGGGAAAGTTCTAGAAAGTACTGGAGTGGTAGTCAGGAAACTGAGGTTCTAGTTTTCAATCTATGTCTAACTTATTAGGCAACTCTTGGTCTTCCTTAGTCTTAATTTCCCAGTGAGTAGAATTTTAGGCTAGTCTCTAAGATGCCTTCTATATTTAAAGCTTTCATAGGGCTGACAAAATCTGTATTTAATGACAGAATCCAGTTAGAGTAACTATAAATTTTCTAGGTAAAACTAAGCACTAGCAAGTGGTCTGCACTTACCTGCTGAGTGATGTTTTGAAGCTCTCCAAACCATATGACTCTTTCCAAATATCAGAGCATCAGTGTATTTTATCCTATGAGCATGTATGCCATGAGAATGAGTAAAATTCCCAGTTACAAAACTGCTTAGAACTCTTTGGAAATCATCTTTGGTAAACAGATGTATAGCTAGCTATTAGAGTGCTTGACTATGTATTCTAACAAAATATGCTAAGAGAGCTACCAGTCTAAAAGAAGAAAAAATCTTTAGTGAAAAACAATTTTATATTCTTTTAGGGAAGCCTCAAATGTTTCTCTCATTTATTTTTAAATTAAATTTTTAAAGGATTTTGTTTTATCTGTTTGTTATTTTTAAAGACTCTTTTACAGAGCAGTTGTAGGTTCACAACAAAATGAAGAAGATACAGAGATCCCCTATAGAAATTCCCCCACTTTCCCACCTCCACTTATGCACCACAACCCACATTATCATCATCCCACACCAGACTGGAACATTTGTCACAAGTGATGAACCTACATTGACACACCACAATCACCCAAAGCCCCAGGATTCACTCTCATTATTATACATTCTATGGAAAAATGTCTGATAATATGTATTCATCATTATAGTATCCCACACCACAGAGAATCTTCACTGCTCTAAAAATACCCTGTGCTCCACCTAGTCATCCCTCCCTCCTCTTCCAAACTCTGGCACCACTGATCTTTTTGCTGTCTTCATAGTTTTGCCTTTTCCAAAAGGTCATGTAGTTGGAATCATACCGTATGCAACCTTTTCAGCTTGGCTTTTTTCACTTAGTAATATGCTTTTAAGTTTCCTTCATGTCTTTTCCGGGTTTTATAGTTCATTTCTCTTTAGTGCTGAATACTATTCTATTGTCTGGATGTACCATAGATTACTGATTAGTTATCTAATCACCTACTGAAGGACATCTTAGTTGCTTCCATGTTTTTGGCAATTATGAATAAATCTGTTATAAATATCTCTGTAAAGATTCTTGTGAGGGCATAACTTTTCAACTCCTTTGGGTAAATACCAAAGATTGTGATTATTAGATCATATGGTAAAGCTTGTTTAGTAAGAAACCATCAAATTTTCTTCCAAAGTGGCTCTACCATTTTGCATTCCCACCAGCAACGAATGAGAATTCCTGTTCCTCCACTTGCCCAGTATTTGGTGTCATTGGGATTCTGAATTTTGGCCCTATCAATAGATATGTAGTATTACCTCATTTTTAAGTTTCCATTTCCCCAATGACATGTAAGGTGGAGCATGTTTTCATATGCTTATTTGCTATTTATATGGCTTCTTTGGTGAGGTGTCTGTTAAGGTCTTTGGTCCATTTTAAAATCAGATTGATTCTTATTGAATTTCAAGAGTTCTTTGTGTATTCTGGGTTACAATCCTTTATCAGATATGTCTTTTACAAATACTTTCTTCCATTTGGTGGCTTGTCATCTCATGTTCTTGACATTGTCTTCCACAGAGCAGAAGTTTTTAATTTTACTGAAGTCTGCCTTATCAATTCTTTCTTTCATGGATTGTGCCTTAAGTGTTGTATTTAAGAAGTAATTGCCATACCCCAGTTCATCTAAGTTTTCTCCTGTTTTATTTTCTAGGAGTTTTGTATTTTTGCATTTTACATTTAGGTCTGTTATCCTCGGTCAACTATTTTGAAGATAAAGAATAGGAAATATTACCTTATAGCCAATAAATTTAACAAGTAGGAAGGAGAGGCAGAGATTAGAGAGGAAACAAAAGATGAAAATGGGGAAAAAGAAAAATGAGGCAGATAAGGACATCACCAAAGCTAGAGAAAGAGGCAGAGAAGCCACAAACAAATTGACAAGGGAAATATCAGAAAGACCCTCATAGAAGTTGATAAGTGGAAAGGCAAAGACGGACTGGTACTCCACAAATGGAACACGAGTCATTCTAAGAGAAAGGTTTTCATGGAGAAAAAGCTTGGTCAACGGCCTTTAATGAAACAGACAGATTTCATGAACGTACTAGCAAGTTTTGCTTGTTTGTTTTTTCTTTTCTTTTCTTCTAGTTGATTTGGCAGGTGGGTTGTTACACACTCCTTAGCAGATTTTGACTTCCATGGCCACCGTCCTGCTCATACTAGCTAGTTTTAAGCAATGACAGATATATAGAAACGATAACTTCTCGGTACTTATTTCTAGGCCAACCGAAGAGGAACTGAAGACTGAATCAGAGATACCCCAATCTTATGTCAGTTAACAAAGATTAACTTCTTTAATGAGTATCCTTATTATTGTAAAATGATAGGAACTAACTAGAAGTTTACATACGTCTCCCCTAGAAAGAGAGTGAGAAAAACTCAGGACAACAAACAATGTTTACAAAGTATTTTGCTCTCCACAGGAAAAAAAAATAATTTAAAATTTTTATGGAAGTAATTCATTTATAAGACTTTAAAATAATATACAACTGTTAACATCAATCTCTTTTATATTATTAATTGAAAATAGACTTTTAAGATATTTAGGTATTGTTCACTTTTTAGCTGTTATAGATAACATCATAACTGTTACTTTTTAAAAATATCTTTATCATTGGAGATGTAAATATGAATGAAATTACATGATTTACTTTAATATAATCTGGCAAAAACGTTATGCAGGGTATTTAGATAAAACAAGTGCCAAAATATTGATAATTGAGGAATTGGAAGGTGGATACATAAAGGCTCATTGCATTATTCTCTTTAATTTTGAGTATGTTTAAAATTTTCCACAACAAAAAGTTAAACTATTTTTTTAACTGCGTCAATTATGTATAAAACATTTTACTGTGTTGAGAAGAAGTAGCTCAAATGAATGCAGAATCTCAGTTTCACAGTATCATCAAAGAATCTCAGGTAATTTTTGTTACAGAAGTTTCTTTGGTTCCTAATTTCTATAACTTTATTTTCATCATCTAAGTTTTATTTTCAGAGCAGCTTAACTATGTTTTTATAAATTTCCACTTCAGAAACACAGGAAATCCTAAGAGATGGATTAGAACCAGGTACTTAGTGTACGATTTTTCATTGTGTTTTATTTAACTTAAGTACTAAATTCTAAAAGCAGAAGTGGAAGTGTCTTTATGCCCTGGTTAAAGACATCTCAATTGTTCCATGAGAAACCTGGAGAAAGAGTTGTATTTGGAAGCCTTGCTTTGGCTATCACCTGAGACTGGTATCCTAGAAGTGCAGTGCTAAGTCTCCTGGAGAAGAATGCTTGCCTCTTACTCACACACTGCTTTATTTGCAAGTTGAAGTCTCAGAGGAGACTGCCTGTCTACCCAGCTGCAGAATGTGTATGCAATGATTGCATCTGTTACCATGGAAACTGAAATATAACCGATAAACTACACACCCCAAACAGATTAAAATTGACTTAGGAAAACTATGTAGGGTTATTACAAAATTTATGATAAAACATCTTTTTGCTGCACCTCCCTCTATTTAAAGTGATAGCCTATGAAGTAAAATTTTCATAGAAACCATTCTCCCTAACAGAGTTTAGTGGTGGTAGCCAGATTATTGCTCAATAAATCCTTAAAGTGGTATAAAATAGCTGCACATTGCAGCAGATGGATGAATGATATAAAAACATATATGGTAAACATATATGTATAAAACTACTGACATATTTATAAAAAATTATAAGTCCACAAAATCTAGGTCCAAATATGTTTGAACATGATAAAAAACAACTTAATGGCTGGGCGTGGTGGCTCACGCCTGTAATCCTAGCTTTGGGAGGCCGAGGTGGGTGGATCACCTGAGGTCAGGAGTTCAAGACCAGCCTGGCCATTATGGTGAAACCCCATTTAAAAGAAAAAGAAAAAGAAAAAAAATACAACTTATTTGTTTTAACATGATTTACTGTTTCAAAGACACGTATCTACTGTCTTGTTGTTTAATTATATCAACCTAAACTTAACAATAACTATTACTTATTCAGCACTTACTATTTGTGGGAAACTATGTTAAGCTTATTTTATTTAATTCTTGCTATAATTCAATAACTGGAGCCTTTTATTTTTACCACCACTATAGATGAGAACTGATCTCAGAGAAACAAGATATCCTGGTTTATAGTATCAGAAGTGAACCTTGGTCTGAGTAGCTTTAAACTTTAGTTGTATGAACCTCACTTTATTGACTCATTTTTACTATGATGAAAAAAGCTTATTATAACAGTAGTAGCCTAAAATGGTGGTATTAGGAGAGCCTCCAATGGCATATTTATATAGAGTCTCTTCTATGCCCAGTTTAAATTTAGCTTGGATGCTTCTATTTCTGACATATCGTATTGTAAGCTCTTAAAGGATAGGAACTGAAAATATCATACTTCACAAAGAAAGATGTATAAGTGGTACTCAATGAACACATGATAAAAATCACATAGCTATAGAGAAGTAATAATCAACACTTCTGTAGAACATTAGTTGTTTAAAATGGAGATTCATTTTTATATTTCTTGCTGCAATGCGAATATCATGCCTAGGGAGCTAGAACTGGTCATTCAGGGAAACAGAAAAATTATGATTGATAATTCTTTCAATGGTATACACTTAGCAAAGCCTTTTTTGTTTTGTTTCATTTTTGGCTAAGGACCAGGATTAAGGTCATTTGATAGCAACAATAAGTTTTTAAAAAATTTTTCTAGGAAAAAAAAATAAATGGCAGTGTATACTAAGGAAGAAGAACAAACTGGGATTATATTTGAACATTTTGGATTTTCATTGTTTATTGATTTTCTTATGCATTCAAGATTTTAAATACAACCTCCCGTATTATAAAGAGCAAGAGAAAACTGATGAAGAACATGTCCTACAGAAATTTTGAACGTTTATTTTTCCATCTTTCAAGTCAAAGGACTGGAGGATCTTTCTTCCCATTCGCTGCTTTGAAGATTTATAGGAAAGGGAAGGTTATTTTGCAGACAGCTGAAATAAAGTTCCAATGTTCTAAATTCTGTCTTTGGAAATGAATTGTAGCTTCCAAAATAGGTACTTCTAATGGTCCATATACAGATATATGGAATGTGAAATGGCTTAGGAATTATAATAACTGAATCTTTGGTTAGTTTCTCTTCTGCCATCACCTGGCTATAGATCTCAGACATTTCTGGGCCACTGTTTTCTCAACTGTCAGATCTCAGTAGGGGGTGCCAAGTAATCTTTAATATTCTTTTCAGCTCCAATTAAAATCAAACCTTGTGGCACAATGTTTTTGGCTGACCCAACCCTTATCCATAATTTCTTTCTTCCTAGAAATCTCCCAGTATTGGCCCAGGAATAACCATGTGTCTAATTCTGATCAATGAGCTGTTACTGGCTGAGACTACAGGAAAACTTTTAGGATAGACTGGACTGGAATGTTCCTTTTGGTCTTTTTGTTTTGTTTTGTTTGTTTGTTTCTCTGAGACAGGGTCCCGCTCTGTCGTCTAGGCGCGAGTATAGTGGTGCATTTGCACAGCTCACTACAGCCTCTACCTCCCAGGACCATGTGATCCTCCTGCCACAGCCTCCCAAGTAGCTAGGACTACAAACATGGGCCACCACAACTGGCTAAATTTTTTTTTTTTTTTTTTGTATTTTTGTATTTTTTTTGTAGAGACGAGGTCTCACCATGTTGCCCAGGCTGGTCTTCAACTCCTGGGCTCAGGCAATCCTCCTGCCTTGGCTTCCCAAAATGCTGGGATTACAGACATGAGCCACTGCATCCAACCCCTTTTTGTCTTGTGAACTTGTCTCCTTTTTGCCTGCAACAAATGCAGTGCCTAGAGGCGCAGTATGTAATTTGTGACCATGAAGTGACAGGCTAAACACTTAGGATAGCAGAGGCAGGAAGATGAGAGGAATGTGAGTCCCTAATGCTTCCTTGAGAAGCTGCACCAACATTGGCCTGCCTCTATCTGGATTTCTTGTTATATGAGAAAAATAAAGCCATAGTTTCAGCCACTGTAGGGTTTACCATTATTTGCAGCAGAACTTATGCCTCACTGATAAATCTAACACAGCACATAAAAGTAACATGCTATAAATTGAAGAATGGTTCTTAAGGGGGCTACAAAGATCAAAATCATGACTGTGTTTTCCAGGAGCTTGTAATTAATAGAAGACAAAAGACAAGCACTGAAATAGCCACAATATAAGACAATACATTAAGAAAAGGTGCAGTACCAACATTTTAAGCAGGATGTAGTCATATTTGCTTTCAGGGAGAGGTGTGAAAAAATCAAGAAAAGAGCCTTAAAAATACACATTTTAGTATTCTTAGAAGTTTATGCTGCCTCCTAATAATGATATCATTTCTCATTAAATTATTAATATAGAACTAATAATTATATATAGGGCTTTAATGTTGACCTAGAGATTATGCCGATCTTACTAGGATGTTACATTGTCTTGGTTTGACCTTCAAACTAAAATTATAGCAATTTAAAAAAAAATAAAATATTTTAGAAATTCAAATTTCAATACAAAAAGAAAAAAAATTCAAATTTCTTATTTTTGAAATGAAATAGACCATGGTAACCCATTTCCTTTTGCTTGATCGGTTGCTGGCTTATGCAGCTACTCCTTGTGCCCTGGTAATTTGCTGTTTGGTACAAATATGTACTAAACTCAGTGCATGTCCTTCCTTTCTTTTATAAACTTTCCTCCACCACTCCCAATGCAACCCTTACCCTAACTATTCAATTCTTTCTCAGGATGGCATAATCTGATCACTGATTCAACATAGATGAGTTAATAAATGATAATGGCTTAGTATGCTACCAGCTGTCCCTCAGCATATATAGTTTTATAACATCTTTTTTATTTTTATTTTTTTTAAGACAGAGTTTCATCATGTTGGCCAGGCTGGTCTTGAACTCCTGACCTCAGGTGATCTGCCCGCCTTGGCCTCCCAAAGTGCTGAGATTACAGGCATGAGCCACCATGCCCGGCCAGTTTTATAACACCTAACCAAATGAAGATAAACCCTGATCTCAAGTGGGTTAAAGGAGCTTGAAAAAATACCAATGAGTGTGCCCTCTCACCTAACCCGGTTTGAATTCAATTGGTCTCCAGTGTGATGCAGCCAAGGGTAGGTTTAAAAGCATCCCAGGTATTCCTAATATATAGTCAAGGTTAAAAACCAGTGGTCCAATCTACATTCAACTTGTGTCCACCAGGTGCCTGGCATTGCTAGTTACTCTAAAAAGCTATCCTGGACCTTGAGGGATTAGACACCTAAAACAATAAGTATTTTGCCCTCGAACCTAAGGGGGAGTTTGCTGAAAGAAAACCGAATTTTCTCAAGAAAAACACAAGCAATGGTGTTTCTATAGGGTCTAACCCAGTATCAGGAAAGCTGACAGGAACCCACAGCAGCGCACTCTCATGTGCTCTCTCTCTCCCTCTCTCTGCTTATTCTTTGTTTTTGCCCCCACATATTTGGTCCATCCTTTCTCTGCATCCTTTCTCTACGACTACCCAAGGTCACTGCATACATTATACATTTGAGCCCAGCATCTGAAGCTGCACCTACCTAGAGGGCCACCTTTTGTTTGTTTTGTATTGGCTTGAGACAGGATCTCACTGTGTCACCCAGGCTGAAGCACAGTGGTGCAAATACGGCTCACTGCAGCCTCAACTTCCTGGGCTCAAGTGATCCTCCTACCTCAGCCTCCTAAGTAGCTGGGACTACAGGTGCATGATACTACACCCACCAGGCTGATTTTTGCATTTTTTGTAAAGATATGGTTTCTCCATGTTGCCCAGGCTGGTCTCAAACTCCTGAGCTCAAGTGACCCACCCGCCTAGGTCTCCCAAAATGCTGGGATTGATTACATACATGAGCCACTGCACCTAGCCAGGGCTGCCTTTTACTAATGTAAGCAAAGAAGTCAGTCTGGAGGGACCCACCCTCACAGGTATATCACTATTGGTTATGGGCAACAATTCTCTCATTCCTAGCTCCTCCATTTAGGAGACACACTTAGGTTAAAAAGCTTTTTTTAGTCCTAAGTACATAGTCTCTGGAGAGAGAACCTAGCTAGCCCAGCAAGATCAGGAATCGATCAACTTGAATATGTTCCAAGAAAGAGGCTAATCTGGTAGAAGCACAGCTGCAGAGGACTCACCTGGTATGGGGAAGAAGACACATTCAAAAAGAAGATCATTTATGAGGAGGGCACTTAACGGAAAAGGTCTACTTGATTGCTCAAAGAGCTAACTTTTGCCGATGGCAGACAGTTTAAAATTCAAAATCTCTCTTATAAGCTGTCAGTGGAATAAGCATATGAGGGGAAAAAGAGGTTATATCTGACTGGTGTGTTCTAGAAAAGTATCATGGAAGACATAGAATTTTTATGAACAATGTGGAGAAAGAGGCAGCCCAGATGGGCAGAATGATTACAATAAATGAAGGCACAGAAGTAAGAATGGGGACTCTTCTCAGGTTGATTGGACGATACAGTTTAGAATGTAGTGGGAGATAAATTTGGGGCCAGATTGTGGAGATTTCCAAAATTCAGACTGGGAGGAAAGATCCCTTCTAGAAAAGGTGTGTTTGTTGAGCAAGAGAAATACATAATCTCTCTCTCTCTCTCTCTCTCTCTCTCTCTGAGGCAGAATCTCTCTTACTCTGTCACCCAGGCTGCAGTAAAGTGGCACAAGCACAGCTCACCATGGCCTTGACCTGCCAGGTTCAGGTGATCTTCCACCTGACCACCTCCACCTCAGCCTCCTGAGTAGCTAGGACTACAGGTGCCCACCAACATGCCTGGCTAATTTTTGTATTTTTTTCTAGAGACAAGGCTTCGCCATGTCGCCTGGCTGGTCTTGAACTCCTGGGCTCAAGCTATCTGCCCGCCTTGGTCTCCCAAAGTATGAGGATTAAAGGTGCAAGCCACTGCACATGGCTGAGCAATATATAATCTGACTTGTATTTAGGAAGATGGTATTACTTTATACCTTTCTAAGAAGGTATTACTTTACACCTTTTATAAGATATAAAGTAACAAAGATGAGAGATTCTGAAAGTCAATGAGTAGATCAAGTAAGAGAAAAGACAGGACCTAATGTAGGTTGGTGGCAGTAAGAATAGAAAATAAAGAAATGAAAGGCATTTTTGAGAACTGGGGATTTCAAGCAGCATGCCAGAGGCAAAGAGAGAGCTACTTGGATTAGGAAGCATATTCTCAGGGTTCTGGCTGCATTTGAGTATGGTAAAGTCAATCTTCTCTAACACATTACTTTTTAGAGTGCCCTGTTGAACTTATGTATTTTACTAGATTCATTCCATCAGTCACTCACTCAAGAAACATTTATTGAGTGCCTAATTTGATCAGACTTTTATAGTAGGAGGTGGTTCAGATAAGATGAGGAAGATTAGTCTCTTCTAATGAGGATATAGACAGGAAAACGATGAATGAGAAGACACCATTAAAAGGCCACATTACCTCATAGGGCTGCTGGGAAGATTAAATGAGATCACGTCTGTAAAATGCTTAGTTAGGCACAGTGCCTGGCACCTAGTAAGCGCTCAATAAATAGTAGTTATTATTCCTTATAAAATCCTGTGAGAGCAAAAAGAAGAAGTGATGAACTGTCTTAGGATGGTGAGGACAGCTTCAGTGAGGGAGTGAGATAATTAACCAGGCAGAGACAAAGACGGACATTCTAGATAGAAGAAGTTGCACAAGGAAAAGAATGGTGTGTTCTGAGAAGACAAAGTATGGCCTGCCTAGAGTATGGGAGGGCATTAGGAATGGTACGTATAAGACTAGCAAGGTAAGTTGGGCCTAGATTTCAGAGGATCTCAAATGTGAAGCAAAGTTTAGACTTTGTATTTTAGGCAATCAGAAACAATGACTAGTTTTCCAGCAGAGAGGGTGTGAGCAGATTGCTTATTAGGAAAATCACTTGGGGTAGTCTGGAGGATGGATTAGGGGTGAGAGGTGAGAAATAAGTCAGAGACAAAACAATCATTAAGCTGCTTAAATTGTTCAGACAAGTCAAGTGAGGTAAGGGCATGAATCAAGATGGTTGCAGTGGGAATGGAGTGACAGAAAAAAATGATAACTTTTATTTATATTTTTTACATTTATAACTTTGTTTTGAAAAAGCATTTTGTGAAATGTTTCCAACAGTCTATAAGCTTCCAAAGCTCTAAAAAGTTTATGAGATTATGCTTGAAAACTTTTTATCTCATTTAAAAGGTATTGCATTTTTACCAGCTCACTATTATACTATCAATCTCTTCTAAAACACAGGAAAGATCTTACTTCAGAGAAAAAACAAACCTTCACAAATATCCATTGTAACACTTCAGGTTGGATTACATGCTTACACAATGTGCCAAAGTAATTTCACGTAAATATTTTAATGAGTTGTTTCCATCTTGTGTATTCTTGACAATGTTCTTGTATATTTCAAGACTATGGAATAGATACAGGCAAAATCTAAGTATTCTGGTGCTGTGATGAAGAATATTTTTTTCTTACCATATTACATGATAACTGCACAGATGACCTAGACACGGGCTGCACATTAAGACAGCAGCAGCTTTCCAGTTTGACAACTAACTAAGGCTCACCTTCCTGGCCCCAGGAAAAGATTACAGGGTAATTGCCAGAACTACCAGAGGTTTTATTAATGTAATTATGTGTATGGTAATGCCCATTCATTGAAAACCCAATTAACTAGAAATTTCAAATAAGACCTTTTTGGCCAAGCACAGTGGCTCATGCCTGCAACTGTGGCACTTTAGGAGGCCGAGGTGGGTGGATCACCTGAAGCCAGGAGTTTGAGACCAGCCTGGCTAACATGGTAAAACTCCATCTCTATTAAAAATAAAAAAATGAGTCAGGCATGGTATGCACCTGTAATCCCATCTACTCGGGAGGCTGAGGCAGGAGAACTGCTTGAATCCGGGAGGTGAAGGTTGCAGTGAGCCGAGATTGTGCCACTGTACTCCAGCCTGGGCTACAGAGCAAGACTCTGTCTAAAAAAAAAAAAAAAAGATATATTTTTTTTCTTTTATAGTCCTATGTATAACTCATTCTCATAATGAAAGCCCCAACAAAAACCATAAAATCTTGTATTTTATTTTAAAACAAACCAGAAACATATTTTATTATCTTTTTAAGATTAAACTTTTTATTTTGAGATAATTAGAGATTCATATTCAGTTGTAAGAAATAATACAGAGAAATCCTTTGTACCATTTGCCCAGTCTCTCCCAATGGCAATAGCTTGCAAAACTATAATATACTAACCAGACTATGGCTATTGACATAGGATAGGTCTGTTTCTGGGTTCTTTATTCTATTCCATCAAACTATCCATATTTTCCTCCATCAATAGCACACCATGCTGATTACTATAGCAATGTAATAGGTTTTATACTGAGGTAGAGTGATTCCTCTCACTTTATCTTTTTTTCCAAAAATTTTTTGGGTAGAGTCTCATTTTAGTGCCTTTTATATTTGACTTATTTGAAAATTTTGAATTTCAAGTATATAATATATGGCAATTCCTATAAGCCACAATATTTAATTATTATAATTTCATTACTAAAAATTCTGAATAAGCAGGATTTTACTTTTAGACCTTTCTTTTAGGGTAGAATTACCACAAACTCGATTACAAAAGCAAGTTATGGAATCTTCTCTGTCAGTATTTGAAAAACATCTATTCCTATTTAGATATGCTATGAATATCTTTGGTCTCATAATTCTAAGATATTCATCCTTTAAAATAATTTTAAATGCTAAAAGTTTTAATATGTTAAACCAATGGGATGTTCTGTAAAATGCTCTGTTTTATCGACCTTTAGCCATATTTACCTACCTGTAACCTTTAAACAGCAATAAATAACTGTAAGCACAGAACATGAACAAATCCCAAAAGTAGCTTATTGAAATGTAACTTTGTCTTTAAAAAATCTGCTGTGCCATTTACCTTTCAAAAAGAAAGGCCAAAAAGGACAAACAAAGCTTCAGAAATTGAAGCTCTGATATTAAATGTACTTGAGTGTGGCGGATACATCTTTATTCATGAGAATGCATGTCTTCACCAGGGGTGCTCTTTTATAATTGCCTGATTTAATAAATGGGTCAGAGTATCTGAGATAAATCTGAAAATTGTTGAATATACTTGTCAATTATTGAATTTTAAAACAATTGGCATTGTAAAGTTTTATGCAACCTTCTTTGGTATGTGGTACACCTAATTTCTTTTTGAGTTAGAAGGAGTTTCTATTTTCTCCCAGACAATTGATTAAAATATTTGTAGTGTTTTTAAATAATAAACAGGCTTTTAACACAGTAATCTGTTATTGCTGAAAAATGAGAAATCTAACTGTATCAAAAATCACTGCAATTTATGATCAAAAGAAGCAAATATAAAACAAAAATATCCTCACCATACTTGCCAATGCTTCCTCTATTAAGCTAATGAAGTTTTTAAGAAAAAGAGTATTTTTTAATTTTAATTTTTATCAGCTTTATTGAAATATAATTGACATAAACAAACTGCATATGTTGAGTACATAAAAAGTATATAATAGTCAATATTAATATACTGTATACTTAAAAGTTTGCTAAGAGGGTAAATCCCATGTTGTGCTCTTATCATAATAAAGCAAAAAAAAAGTGTATAGGTTTTGATGTATGCATACCCCTGTAAAACCATCACCACAAGCTAGATAATACACATGTCCATTACCTCCAAAAGTTTCCTCATGCTACTTTTTATTTATTTATTTTTCAGATTCAGGGGGTACATATGCAGGTTTATTACATGGGTATATTGCGTGATGCTGAGGTTTGGGCTTCTAATGAGCTGGTCACCCAAGTAATGAGCATAATACTCAATAGGTAATTTTTCAACTCTTCCCCCACTCATACTATCCCCTGTTTTGGAATCTCCAGTATTAACTGTTCCTATTCTTGTGTCCATGTGTACTCACTGTTTAGCTCTCACTTATAGGTGAGAACATGTGGTATCTGGTTTTCTGTTTCTGCATTAATTTTGCTTCGGATAATACTCATGCCTCTTTTTAACTCTTCCTACTTCCCCTTTCCCAGCCCAGGCAACCACTGATCTGCTTTCTGTCACTATATATTAGTTTGCATTTTCTAAAATTTTATATAAATGAAATTATGCTTAGAGTATTTACTCTTTTATTGTTTGGCTTTTTTTTTTAACTCAGTATAATTACTCTGGGATTCATTCATGTTACTCTATGCATCAGCAGTTCATTACTTTTCATTCCTGAAGAATAGATATACTATATTTGCTTATCCACTCACCTGTTGATGGGGCATTTGCATGATTCCCAGTTTTTGGCTATCACAAATAAAAGTGCTGTGAATAGTTGTATACAAATCTTTGTATGGTTCCATTCAATCATGTTTTCATTTTTCTTGTGTAAATACCTAGGAGTGAAATGGCTGGATCATACAGTAGATGTGTGTTTAACTTTTTTTTTTTATTTATTTTTTATTTTTTTATTTTTTTTTATTTTTTAAAGACAGGGTTTCACCATGTTGGTCAGGCTGGTCTTGAACTCCTGACCTCAGGTGATCCACCCGCCTTGGCCTCCAAAGTGCTTGGATTACAGGCGTGAGCCACCACGCCCAGCCTGTGTTTAACTTTTTAAGAAACAGTCCAAATTTTTTCCAGAGTGGCTGAGCCACTTCAGTTTCCATCAGTGGTGAATGACAATTCCAGTTGTTCCACATGCTCACCAATACCTGGTATTTTCATTGTAGACTTTCTATTGGGTGTTCAGTGGTGTCTCATTGTGGTTTTAATTTGCATTTAGACTAATAATATTAAGCATCTTTTAATATGTTCATTTCCTATTCATATATTTCTTTGATGAAGTACCTGTTCACATTCTTTGCTCTTTTTTTTTAATTGGGTTATTTTCTTATTATTGAGTTTTGAGAGTTCTTTTATATCCTAACTGTAAGTCCCATATCAGATATATGATTTGCACATATGAAGTTTTATTTTATTGTTTTCTCTTATGGATTGTGTCTTTGGGAGGCCAAGGTGGGAGGTGAGCTTAAGGCCAGGAGTTCAAGATCAATCTGGGCAACACAGTGAGACCCTGTCTCTACAAATAATATTAGGTGGGTGTGGTGGTACACGCATGTAGTCCCAGTACTTCAGAGGCTGAGGCGGGCGGATCACTTGAGCTCAGGAATCTGAGGTTGCAGTGAGCTGTGACTGCACCACTGCACTCCAGCCTGGGCAGCAGAGTGACGCCCTGTTTCAAAAAAGAGAAATATTTGTCTAACCCAAAGCCCAAGATATCAAAGGTCTTATCGTATGTTGTTATTTAGAAGGTTTTTCAGTTTTAAGGTTTTACATTAAATCTTTGATCCATTTTGAGTTAATTTTTGTATATGGTAAAGAGTATGAATCAGAGTAGGTTTTTTTCATATGCATATTCAAGTGTTTCAGAACCATTTGTTGAAAACAATTATCCTTTTCCATTGCATTGCCTTTGCACCTTTGTCAAAAATGTTGCCAATACATGTGTGGGTTTATTTCTGGGCTCTCTATTCTGTTCCATTAATCTGTTTGTCTATCTTTATGCCAATTTTGTACTATCTTGAGTAACATCGTGCCTTGAAATCATAGTATTTGTCTTCCAACTTTGTTCTTCTTCTTTAGCTGGTTACCCAAGTATTATGGCAGATAATAGAAAACATCTTTCAGTTATTCTAGTTGGCCCTGAGAAGATGGAATCAAAAATTCAGTTTAAGATGGTTCTGTGAGAGATGTGCTCACAGGTAATAGACAGTGATGTTTTATTACTTGTATCTTGGGCTTTGTTGAACATAGACCATGTGTCAATTATTGTGGCTGGAACCCACATTAGTCCAGTTCATGGCAAATACTAACTACTATAGTATAGATATATGAAAAGTAAGTGCTGAGTATAATTTTTAGAAGTTATCTTTGTCTTTTGAGTCCCTGATGCATCTAGAAACAAACTTGAGGGAGTTTCAATGCAAAACTCCATTAAAAATTCAATAGAATTGAGGACTATTTAGTAACAGGAAATGACATTAATAAATGAGAAACATAGCTAATCTTATTATTCAATTCTCTGCAACAATTCTCAGTAGTCTTTGCCCTCCTTTCAGGTAGACCATTAGCTTGAGATCACTGTGAGAAGTGATTAAAAAGTTGGTTTGTCCTCATGTTCTCATTCATAAGTGGGAGTTGAACAATGAGAACACATGAACACAGGGAGGGAAACATCACACACTGGGGCCTGTCGGGGAGTGGGGGACTAGGGGAGGGATAGCATTAGGAGAAATGCCTAATGCAAATGATGGGGTGATGGATGCAGCAAACCACCACAGCATGTGTATAACTATGTAACAAACCTGCACATTCTGCACATGTATCCCAGAATTTAAAGTATAATAAAAAAAATTGTTGCAGGTTTTTCTGTGACCTAGAGAATGATCTTTGTCACCATTCTGTAAGTGCTTGAAAAGTTGTATTCTCTGTAAGATACCAAGTTCAACATGTATATAAAATATTACTTTAAACTTATTAATTAAATTACTTAATATATTTTTTTAAAAAGTTCGTTGTTTCTACAACTTACTGAGTAGGTACTACCAACTCTGAATTTTTCTTTTCCTTTTCTGAAGCTGATATTGTCAATATACTCTACCTCAGTTGAGTGTGTGAAATTTACGAATAGGAAACTCTCTTGGGGCTAGAAAGCATTATAACTGAGAGTCTGAACTTTGAATTCAGACAAACTGGCTTACAAATGTTGACTGCTTTGTAGTAGCTATCTGGCTTTGCAAATGTTACCAAATATCTCTAAATTTCAGTTTATCACTTGGAAATTGAGGATAATATGGTGCATGTTTGTTAGGGATTGTTACAAACATTTAAATTAGGTAATGTTTATAAAACACTTGGACCATATGCACCTGTATGCAGGTACTATTATGCATTAGGTCAAGGATTCCCAAACTTGCCTCACAGTAGCATCACTTGAGGACCTTAAGAAAATTTTGAAGCACAATCACTTGGGATGAGACACAGAGATCAATATGTTTTGAAACTCCTCAGGCAAATCCTGTGTGCACAAAACTTGGGAATCATTACCCTAGGTGATTTATACAAATTACATTATGTAACTTTATAACACTCTATAAGTTATACTTTATTCCCATTTGAGATGAGAAAACTCATCCATAAATGGGAAAATGGGAGTAAAGAAAAAGGTTCCCATTGAGTGTGTTAAGTAAAGTACTACAGCAAATGGAGCTTAAAAGATTCAAATTCAGGTAGTCTGACCTCAAAATCCCTCCTTTTAACTATTCTGCTATATTTCTTTAAGCAAGGTTCTTAGAGAATACTAACTTCAATTTTTAAAAAATGCACATCTATAGCAGAAATTGTATTGTAAATACCTGACCCAGATTTGTGAGTAAAGAAATGGGAGAATCGGAAACATTTTAATGCCATTTGTGAAGGAGTCGATCATAACCCATTAATATAATCTAACAAAATCAATGAAAATTCATGATCAAAGTTTCAGTATTAATATCTTGGGGTTAACTTTGGTAGATTATGCACTGTAGCTTTATATGTGCTTTATTTTTTTTTCCAGTCCTTGCAGTAGTAAACAAAGTTCAAGCCACTAGTCAGAGCTTCTACCCAACGTTTTCCTGAGAATAATTCCCAGATGTTCTCCATTTACAATGGCCAAGATAACCTGATGACTAGTTTTTGGAGTACTACTCTGTTTGTTATAAAATGCATTCCTATCGGCCTGTAATTTACTCCCTACACACTTAATTTAAGATATAGATGAACCAACATCACAGCTCTAGTGGGAACACTACAACAGGTTTTGGTATCTAAGTGGCAGATGGCTCTGAACATCACTATTGGCTATTACTCTTCCAGGCTTATAAACAAGTTACATGAACTGAGCAAAAAAATGACACTTCTGCATACATGGTGACATAATTATGGGTGTAAATCTAATCTTAGAGAAGAATCCCAAAAGAGCTTATGTCAGTGCAAATAGTAAAGACACTGCCATAAGGGTATTTTTTGGATTTCTTCCATAGCAATTGCAAAGAACTCAATGTTATTTGACAGCAATTATATTATTGTTAGAACTTTCTGTTTAAGTAGTAGGCAACTATTCTTCAGTCCTACCTGGCACTTTGAGGCTGAGAACTCTCCAGACTTCATCCACTGAAAGAACAGTGGTTTGTATTCAATGTAACATACTGATGTAAATCAAGAAGTTAATAATACTTTGACATTATGAAAAGTGTTTTCCCACAAGATAGCTCCAAAACCACCAGATGTTATTTTCCAGGAGGCAATAAAATACTCAGCAAGGTTTATTTTTGTTTTAATTTAAGATTTTCCTTCTTACAAGGGGGAAACAGTTTATTTTCCTCTTATGTTTACAAAAATATTACCTACTCATTGTAAAATATCCAAGCCATACAAAAGGATATAATGAAGAAAAAAAATCACCTAAAATTTCACTATGCAGTGATAACCACTAGGTATGTGAGTTTTCCTCTCTCCATCCTATCCTTCCTCCCTTCCTACTATCTATTTATCTACCATCTTTGTCTAAAAAAAGTCATAAATACACATGCATGGGGAAAAAAACCTAATTATTAGAGAATGACATAAAACAAAAGGCAAAGTTCCCTTGTCTGTTCTTTTCCATTCCTAAACCAGTTTTCCAGAGGTTAAATGTTTGTTTTCTCACTCAATTATTTATACAGATAACTCCAAATAACAAGATTTTACTGATATTGTCTTGGTTTGCCAACTCTGAATATCATGTATTGACTCCCAGCTATAGAGAGTAAAGATTTAGTTCACTCATTTACTTCCTACTTCTTTTTACTTCCTATCAGTTTTAATAATTATATTACTACTTTGATTTCTATTTTTTACTTTCTATCTTTATTATAATGAAATTGCTACTGCTTATTCCATCAACTGTAAAATTTATCTCTACACTTTTCATGTGAGTAAGATGATATTAACATTACTATTCAAACTTCCACCTCTTTTGCCCATTTTTTAAGTCTTACCTCCTGAACTTTTTAGATTTATCATATTTATTTTTCTTCTGCAAGAATCTAAAATGAAGAGACCTTCATTAAACCCATCTCCTCATTACATCCAACCTATGTAATACAATTTTGCTAAGCCTTGGTAGTGACTTACCTTTTCATTTTCTTAAAAGTATCTTTGGATGAGCAGAAGTTACTAATTTTGATAAAGTCCATTTTATCAATTTTTTTTCCTTTATGGTTAGTGCTTTTTATATACCAAAGATCATTGCCTATTCCATGACTGCAAAGATATTCTTTATACTTCCTTCTAGTGAATTTACAATTTTCTCTTTTATTTTTAGGTTAACAGTCCACTTGAGGCTAATTTTTTTTTTTTTAAAGATAAGGTCCACTATGTTGCCCATCTAATCTTGCACTCCTGTACTCAAGCAATCCTGCCAACTGGACCTCCCAAAGTGCTGAGACTACAAGCATGGGCCACGGTGCCTGGCTCAGGTAAAATTTTAATATGTTGAGATATACAGGTCAAAATATACAGATATTCAGTTATTCCAGCATCATTTGCTGAAAAGATTCTTTCCCCTGTTGAGTTGCCAATATATTTGTCAATTGGCTGAATATCTGAATATACTATTTCTGGATTCTCTTTTCTGTGTAATTCAACCATTTGCCTTTTCTTAAGCAAATAATACAGTGTCTTAATTAATGTAATGCTATAACTCTTAAAATCAGTTATCCTAAGTACTCCAATATTTTTCTTTTACTTTTTTCAAGATTTTGACTCTTAGGTCCTTGGATTTGCACATGACATAATATTTCATGTTAGATTATTAATTTCCAGCAAAAACCCATTCTGAGTTAGAAGTACATCAATCTTATAAATTACTTAGGGTAGAAGAACAGCTTTATAATATTGAGTCCTGCAACTAAGTGCATGACATATGTGTACATTTATTTAGGTTTCTTAATTTCTTTTTTCTGTTTTGTGGTTTTCAAAGTGGAGATCTTTTATATCTTTCCTTAAATTTATTCTTATAATTTTTATATTTTTGACACTATCATAAAGGGTATTTATTTTTAAATGTCATTTTCTAATTGTCATTGAAACAATATGGAAATACTGACTTTGCATCCTACAGCATTGCTGAATTCACTTACTAGAGTTAACAGATTTTTGGAGACATATAGAATCATATTGTCTGTTAATAAAGTCAGTTTCATTTCTGCTTTTCCAATCTTTAGTGTTCATTTATCCATTTCTTTATATGTTATATCCATCTTTTCCTGTAGATGTTTTAACATATTTGTCATAGTTATTTTAAAGTCTCTCTTTGCCAATTCTAACACCTAGGTCCTAGGTTGGTCACTTTCTATTGAGTATAAGTCACATTTTCCCATTTCATCACATGTCTATTAATTTTTTATTGTTATGCCTTGAGTAACACATTGCAGAGACTCTAGATCTTCCTCTGAAAAGTGGTGAGTCTTGTTCTAGCAGGCAGTTAAATTACAGATAGATTGCTTTTAACTTCGGGAGACCTGGTTTTCCTAAGTCTACGTTTTAGTCTTGGTGCTCTTTTGAGGCATGTAGTCTCCATTCCTAATCCAATGGAAAGCCTAAAGTGTTCATTAAGCCCATCTAACTCAGTTAGATTTAAACTCCAAAATTTCTCTTACCTGTGGTGGGCAGCAAAAAATCTCAGCTTAGCTCCCTGAACCTTTCCCAGTGTTATCTTCTGCTAGGCTCCCGAGATTCTCAGTGGTACAACTGCAGTTGAGTCATTTGGCTGTTGATTTTGTTTTTACTGTAGAATCAAAATAACAACAACAAAAAGCTGTAATAAAGAGTCTCCTAGCAAAGAGAAGCCCTGGACCCAATGGCTGCACTGCTGAATTTTGCCGAACATTTAAATTAGAACTAATACCAATCCTACTCAAACTATTCAGAAAAATGGAGAAGGAAATCCTTCCAAGCTCATTCTATGAGGCCAGCATTATCCTAATACTAAAACCAAGACATGTCAAAAAAAGAAAACTATACGCCAATGTCCCTGATGAACATTGATGCAAAAATACTCAACAAAATAATAGCACAATTAATTAAACAACATATTTAAAAAATCATTCATCATGATAAGTGGGATTTATCCCAGGGATGCAAGAATGGTTCAACATACCTGGTGAGATGGCAGAATAGAAACAGCTCCAGTCTACAGCTCCCAGTGAGATCAATGCATTAGGCAGATGATTTTTGTATTTCCAACTGAAGTACCTGGCTCATCTCATTGGAACTGGTTAGACAATGGGTGCAGCCCATGGAGGCCAAGCTGAAACAAGGTGAGGCATTGCCTCACCTGAGAAGTATAAGGGGTTGGGGAACTCCCTCCCCTAGCCAAGGGAAGCCACGAGGGACTGTGCTGTGAGAAATGGTGCATTCTAGTCCAGATACTATGCTTTCCTGCAGTCTTCGCAATCTGTAGACCAGGAGATTCTTTCAGGTGCCATACCACCAGGACCCTGGGTTTCAGGCACAAAACTGGACTGCCATTTGGGCAGACACTAAGCTGGATGCAGGAGCATCCAGCACAGCAGTCTGAAGTCGACCTGGAATGCACAAGCTTGGTGGGGGGAGGGGCATCCAACATTACTGAGGTTTGAGTAGGCCTCACAGTGTAAACAAAGCCACTGGGAAGTTTGAAGTGGGTGGAGCCCACCACAACTCCCCAAAGCCACTGTAGCCAGACTGTCTCTCTAGAATCCTTTTCTCTGGGCAGGGCATCTCTGAAAAAAGGCAGCAGCCTCAGTCAGGGCTTACAGAAAAAATTCCCATCTCCCTGGGACAGAGCACCTGAAAGAAAGTGTGGCTGTGGGCGCAGCTTCAGCAGACTTAAACATTTCTGCCTGTCAGCTCTAAAGAGAGCAGTGGATCTCCTAACACAGAGCTTGAGCTCTGTAGAAGGACAGACTGCCTCCTCAAGTGGATCCCTGACCCTTGTGCCTCCTGACTGGGAGATATCTCCTAGCATGGGTTAACAGACATCTCGTACAGGAGAGCTCCAGTTGGCATCTGGCTAGAGACCTTTGGGACAAAGCCTCCAGAGGAAGGAGCAGGCAGCAATCTTTGCTGTTCTGCAGCCTCCACTGGTAATACCCAGGCAAACAGGTCTGGAGTGGACCTCCAGCAAACTCCAGCAGACCTGCAGCAGAGGGGCTTGACTGTTAGAAGGAAAACCAACAAACAAAAAGAAATAGCATCAACATCAACTAAAAGGATGTCCACACAGAAATGCCATCCAAAGGTCACCAACATCAAAGACCAAAGGTAGATAAAACTAGCACAAAAAGGCTGAAAATTTCAAAAACTGGAATGTCTCTTTTTCTCCAAAGGATCACAACTCCTTGCCAGCAAGGGTACAAAACTGGACAGAGAATTAGTTTGACGAATTGACAGAAGTAGGCTTCAGAAAGTGGGTAATAACAAACTCCTCTGAGCTAAAGAAGCATGTTTAGATTGGAGGAGTTTGTTATTACCCAGTTTCTGAAGAATGCAAAAGAATGGAAATCATAACAAACAGTCTCTCAGACCACAGTGTAATCAAATTAGAACTTAGGATTAAGAAACTCACTCAAAACCGCACAACTACATGGAAACTGAACAACCTGCTCCTGAATGAGTACTAGGTAAATGACAAAATAAAGACAGAAATAAATAAGTTATTTGAAACCAATAAGAACAAAGACACAACATACCAGTATCTCCGGGACCAAAGCACTATATAGAAAAATGTATAGCACTTAATGCCCACAAGAGAAAGCAGGAAGGCTCTAAAATCAACACCCTAACTTCACAATTAAAAGAACTAGAGAAGCAAGAGCAAACAAATTCAAAAGCTAGCAGAAGACAAGAAATAACAAAGATCAGAGCAGAACTGAAGGAGATACACAGAAAAACCTTCAAAAAAGATGAATGAATCCAGGAGATGGTTTTTTGAAAAGATGAACAAAATATATAGACCACTAGTCAGACTAATAAAGAAGAAAAGAGAGAAGAATCAAACAGACACAATAAAAAATGATAAAGGAGAGATCACCACTGATCCCTCAAAAATACAAACTACCATCAGATAATATTATAAACACCTCTATGCAAATAAACTAGAAAACCTAGAAGAAATTGATAAATTCCTGGACACATACACTCTCCCAAGACTAAACCAGGAAAAAGTCAAATCCCTGAATAGACCAATAACAAGTTCTGAAATGGAGGAAGTAATTAATAGCCTACCAACCAAAAAAAGCCCAGAATCAGACAGACAAATTCTACCATAGGTACAAAGAGGAGCTGGTACCATTTCTTCTGAAACTATTCCAAACAATAGAAAAAGAGGGACTCTTCTCTAACTCATTTTGTGAGGCCAGCATCATCCTGATACCAAAACCTGGCAGAGACACAACAAAAAAACCATCTCACGCCAGTTAGAATGGCGATCATTAAAAAATTGGGAGACAACAGATGCTGGAGAGGATGTGGAGAAATGGGAACACTTTTACACTGTTGGTGGGAGTGTAAATTAGTTCAACCATTGTGGAAGACAGTGTGGCGATTCCTCAAGGACCTAGAAATAGAAATTCCATTTGACTCAGCAATCTCATTACTGGGTATATATCCAAAGGATTATAAATAGTTCTACTATAAGGACACATGCACACGAATGTTCATTACAGCACTGTTTACAATAGCAAAGACCTGGAACCAACCCAAATGCCCATCAATGATAGACTGGACAGGGAAAATGTGGCACATATACACCATGGAATACTATGCAGCCATAAAAAACGATGCATTTGTGTCCTTTGTAGGGACATGGATGAACCTGGAAACCATCATTCTCAGCAAACTGACACAAGAACAGAAAATCAAACAGCACATGTTCTCACTCATAGGTGGATGTTGAACAATGAGAACATGTGGACACAGGGAGGGGAGCATCACACACTGGGGTCTGTCGGGGGGGAAATAGGGGAGGGACAGTGGGGGGCGGGGAGTTGGGGAGAGATAGCATGGGGAGAAATGCCAGATATAGGTGATGGGGAGGAAGGCAGCAAATCACACTGCCATGTGTGTACCTATGCAACAATCTTGCATGTTCTTCACATGTACCCCAAAACCTAAAATGCAATAAAAATTTTTTTTTTTAATTTTTAAAAAATAAAAAAAAAGAAAGCATAGGTATTCAGCAAGTGTTTTGTAAAAAAAAAAAAGAAAATTTCAAGACAATATCCCTGATGAACATAGATGCAAAAGTCCTCAATAAAATACTGGCAAACCAAATCCAGCAGCATATCAAAAAGCTTATTCACCACAATCAAGTCAGCTTCTTCCCTGGGATGCAGGGCTGGTTCAACATATGGAAATCAATAAATGTAATCCATTAGATGAACAGAACCAATGACAAAAACCACAAGATTATCTCAACAGATGCAGAAAAGGTCATCAATAAAATTCAACATCCCTTCCAGCTCAAAACTCTCAATAAACTAGGTATTGATGAAACGTGTCTCAAAATAATAAGAGCTATTTAGGACAAACCCACAACCAATATCTTACTAAATGGGCAAAAGCTGGAAGCATTCCCTTTGAAAACCGGCACAAGACAAGGTTGCCTTCTCTCACCACTCCTATTCGGCATAGTAGTGGGAGCTCTGGCCAGGGCAATGAGGCAAGAGAAAGAAGTAAAGCGTATTCAAACAGGAAGAGAGGAAGTCAAATTGTCTCTGTTTGCAGATGACATGAGTATATATTTAGAAAACCCCATTGTCTCAGCCCGAAATCTCCTTAAGATGATAAGCAACTTCAGTAAAGTCTCAGGATACAAAATCAATGTACAAAAATCACAAGCATTCCTATACACCAATAATATTTTCCACAAAGTTGTCATAACACACATTGGCAAAAGAATAGTCTCTTCAATAAATGATACTGGAAAAACTGGACATCCACATGCAGAAGAATAAAACTAGACTCCTGTATCTCACCATGTACAAAAATAAAATCAAAACAGATTAAAGAGAAATCTGTGACCTCTACTTATGAAACTACTAAAAGAAGTCTTAGGAGGAAACTCTCCAGGACACTGGTTTGTGCAAAGATTTTTTGTGTAATACCCTACAAGCACAGGCAAGCAAAGCAAAAATGGACAAATGGGATCACATAAAGTTAGAAGGCTTCTGCACAGCAAAAGAAACAATCAACAAAGTAAAGAGAAAATACAGAGAACTGGAAAAAAATATTTGCATATTATCCATCTGACAAAGGATTAATAACCAGAATGTATAAGGAGCTACAACAATTCTACAGGAAAAAATATAATAATTGGACCAAAAAATGGACAAAATATATGAAGAGACATTTTTCAAAAGACAAATAGCAAAGAGCTATATGAAAAGGTGCTCAGCATCATTGATAATCAGAGAAACGCAAATCAAAACTACAGTGAGGTATTATCTCATGCCTGTTAAAATGGCTTATATCCAAAACAGAGGCAATAATAAATGCTGGTGAGGGTGTGGAGAAAGGGAACCCTCATACGCTATTGATAGGAATGTAAATTAGTGCCACCACTATGGAGGATAGCTTGCAGGGTGCTCAAAAAACTAAAAACAGATCTATCATATGATCCAACAGTCACACTTCTAGGTGCCTACCCAAAGAAAGGAAATCAGTATATCAAAGAGATCCCTGCACAGCCATGTTGACTGCAGCACTATTCACAATAGCCAAGATGTAGAGTCCAGCTAAGTGTCCATCAACACATGAATGGACAAAGAAAATATGGTACATGTACACAATGGAGTATTATTCAGCCATGAAATACAGTGACATCCTATCACTTGCAACAACATGGATGGAACTGGAGGACATTTTGTCAAGTAAAATAAGCCAGGTGAACAAAGACACACTTCACGTATTCTCATTTGTTGGAGCTAAAAATCAAAACAATTGAACTCATGAAGATAGAGAGTAGAATGATGGTTGACCCATGCTGAGAAGGATTGTGGGAGTGGGGGAGTGGGGATGGTTAGTGGGTACAAAAATACAGGTAGATAGAATAAATAAGATCTAGTCTTTGACAGCATAACAGTGTATCCTTAGTCAACAATAATTTATTATAAATCCAAAAATAACTAAAAGAGTATAACTAGAATTTTTGTAACACAAAGAAATGACAAATCCTTCAGGTAGTGTATACTCCATTTACCCTGATATAATTATTACACACTCTATGCCATACCAAAATATCTTATGTAGCCCACAAATATATACACCTACTATGTACCCATATATATTTTTTAAATCAAAATCTTAGGAGTAAATTTACCCAAGGAGGCAAAAGATCTGTATACTAAAAACTATAAAAATAGAAGATGACATAAATAAAAGATATCTGGTGTTCATGAACTGGAAGAATTAAGGTGTCCATACTAACTAATGTGATCTACAGATTCAATGCCACTCTACCAAAATTCCAACATCATTTTTTACAGCAATTGAAAAACAATCCTAAAAATCTATGGACCCAAAGAAAACCTTAAATACCCAAAGCAACTGAGCAAAAAGAACAAAGCTCAAGCCATCACACTCCTTGATTTCAAAGTATATTACAAAGCTATTTCATCAAAACAGCATGGCAATGGTATAAAAACACATAGACTAATAAAACAGCATAAAAGGTCCAGAAATAAACCCATGCATTTACAGTCAATAGATTTTTGACAAAGATGTCATGAACACAAAATGGGAAAAGAACATTTTCTTCAATAAATAATATTGGGAAAACTGGATCTTCATATGCAGAAGAATGAAATTGAACCCTTACATTTCATGGATCTTGAAGTGATTTTTTATGTGTGTTTAAATGAAATTCTTTATTTTCATTAATTTGCTTAAAGATTACACTTGTATTAGAGTTCTTTATTTTCTTCTCATAGGAAAATAATTATCTTTGCAAGATAGTCTTAGATTTTTCATTCAAGTATTTATTGCTAGGCAACAATTACCTCAAATTTAATTGCTTAAAACAAAAAAATAGTTCATTTGTCCATGGTTCTTTGGATCAAGAAGTCAGGAATTGGTTAGTTTTTCTTCTTCATGAGGTGTCTTGGTGTCGTGACACCTCATGACATGGAATGGCTAGAGGTCTAACATAGTCTCACACATACGGTGGCAGATTGGCTAATTCCTGCTGAGACTCAGCACTCAGCTGGAGCTGTGATCAGAGACCTTGGTTTTCTTCACAGAGTTCTCTCCATGTGGCTGTCTGGGCTTCCTCAGAGCACAGTGGCTGAACTCACTGAAGGTGCATTATAAGCAGTAAAAATAGAAGAATAACAACTTTTAAGGCCTAGCTTCAAAAGTCACAAAACATAACATTTGTCACTGATCACAATAGGTATTCTAGTGCATGTCCAATGGTAGAGAAACTAGGCAAAGCCCTCATGACTAATCACCTCTTAAAAGTCCTACTCCCATTATCATTACTGTGGCAATTAAATTTTAACATAAGTTTTGGCAAGGACATTCAAACCACAGCAGTCACATTACAAAAGAGCATGTCAAATGGGTATGTGTTATGATAGCTATACCTGTCTCTCTCTCTATAAACCTATATGTATATATAAGTTTTCATCTACAGTTCCTGGCTCCTAACCCCCATAACCCTTGTTACAGCCTTTTTTTTTAAATAACGTTGAGTGTGTTAGACCTGAGGGACAGGCCTATGACCTTCTCCTTCCTGCCTTTCTCCTGCCCCAAGGCAGGACTCTACTCTTCCTCTGCCTAATTGTAGTCTTAAGACCCTCCTCAGAGCGTCTTGCCCTATACCCTGGGGGAAGGAATGCTGATGTCATGAAGTTCCATAAAATCCCAAGAGAACTGAGTTCAGAGAGCTTCAGGATAGCTGACCACGTGGGGGTTCTTGGAGAGTAATTGGCCCAGGGAGGGCATAGAGCTCCATGTTCCTCCCCCATTCCTCACCCTACACATCTCTTCATCTGTATCCTTTGTAGTATCCTTTGTAATAAACCAGCAAATGTAAGTATGTGTTTCCCTGAGTTCTGTGAGCCATCCCAGCAAATTAATCGAACCCAAAGAGGAGGTCATGGGAACCCCAGCTTGAAGCCAGTGGGTCAGAAGTTCCAGAAGCTCAAACTTGAGACTGGTGTTTGAAGGGAGCAGGTGTATTTTTGTGAACTGAGAACCCAGTCTGTGGGCTCTGACACTCTCTCCAGGTAAACAGTGTCAGAATTGAATTGGAGGACACCTAGCTGGTATCTGCTGCTTGGTGTTGAGGGGAGAAACTCACACATATATTTGATCATGGCAGTCTTTGGAAGGTCTTTTAGGCAAACTGAGGACCCCATGGATGCCAGGTTAACCTCTGTAACCTGCACGGACACTCCAGATGAGTTCCTGGAAAATCTGAAGTACCTGGAAGACCAAGAAAAGAGGAAGAAATGATCAACCCCTGTGGTACCTACTTAACTTTAAGACATTCTCTATAGTTCATTATTACCGCCCTAAATGATAAGGCTGTTGGACTTTGTAACCGACCTTGGTCAACCTTTGACCCCCTCCCAGCTTGCAAACCTACCACCCCCTCCCAGCTTGCAAAAAGCTAACTCAAACCTGTAAAATCAACTCCTATCCCACCACCCTTCACTGACTCTTTTCAGACGGCCTACCTGTACCCTGGTGAATAAACAGCCATGTTGCTCACACAAAGCCTGTTTGAGGGGGGGTCTCTTCATTCAGAGTACACATTTTAACAGTCTTCTGTGTTGATTGTTGTAGTTGGTGTGAGAGTAGAGGAAAGATGCAGTATTGGAGTTTTTCCCTATATAAGGGTACTATTGTTGTAATGCTCTTTGAAAACACAGTCCACTCATGCTATCTAATGTTCTACCTAGTTTAATAAAAACTTTTTATTATGAAAAATCTCAAAATGTATAATAATAGAGAAAACAGTATAATATGCATCATGTATGTGGTGTTTTCTTAGGTTCTTTGTCTATTTGGCATACATTCCTTACAGGACCAACTTTATTTTTGGAGATGGAGTTTTGCTCTGTTGCTCAGGCTGGAGTGCAGTGGTGTGATCTTGGCTCACTACAACCTCCACCTCCCAGGTTCAAGCAGTTCTCCTGCCTCAGCCTCCTGAAGAGCTGGGATTACAGGCATGTGCCACCACACCCAGCTAACTTTTCTATTTTTATTAGAGACAAGGTTTCACCATGTTGGCCAGGCTGGTCTCAAACTCCTTACCTCAAGTGATCCACCCACTTCAGCCTCCCAAACTGCTGAGATTACAGGCATGAGCCATCACACCAGCCCAGACCAACTTTCTTTATTATATTTTATTTTCTGTGCTCTCGATACTCTGGCATTGGGGGGCCTTACACACTTGGGGAGAGACTGCCCCTCCCAAGACCCAAGACCTGTTAATTCTTTTTTTTTTTTTTTTTTTGAGATGGAGTCTTGCTCTGTCACCCAGGCTGGCATGAAGTAGTGCAATCTTGGCCCACTGCAACCTCCACCTCCCGGGTTCAAGTGATTCTCTCAGCCACCCAAATACCTGGCATTACAGGCGTCCACCACTGCACCTGGCTAATTTTTGTGTTTTTAGTAGAGACGGGGTTTCATCACCTTGGCCAGGCTGGTCTTGAATTGCTGAACTAGTGATCCACCCACCTCAGCCTCCCAAAGTGCTGGGATTACAGGTGTCAGCCACCATGCTGGCCCAAGACCTGTTAATTCTTAAA